>RYZW01000141.1:0-116310 GCA_004367215.1 Colletotrichum trifolii | reverse complement strand
CGCGAGAACTTTTCTTTTATTCCTTAATTCTAAATAAATAGTATTTATACTCCTTATAGCTAAATCATAGCCTAGGCCTAGCCCTTCGCACTAGCTACCCCCCTAGTATTTAATAGGGGCTAGCTATTTAACTAAAAAATCTCTTTTCCTTTATTTAAAATCTAGTATAAGAATAGTTAACTTTCTAATACTCCCTTTTTCTAGATTATCTCCCCTCTTTAATACTACTAATCTCTCTAACTTCTACTTTTTCTTTAACTTCTTTACTTTTTCCTTAATTAAATAATCTAAATTAGTTTTAGAAAAGTTATTATTATTCTAGGGAAGTAGTAATTCCCCTAGGTTATTTATATTACTACTAGTTACTATAAGAATTAGTTCCCCTATTAAGCTAAATTTAGCCCTTTAAGTTACTTAAATAATAGGTTTCTAATATAGTACTATTATAATCTTACTAGTTAGTATACTTAAAAGTAAATAGAAATTCGAATATATTAGGTTAGGTTTATACTAAGTAATAGGATCTCTTAATAGGTATATACTATACTATATAACTATTCAAATTTACTTTTCCCCTTACTTAGCTATAGCTCTATACCTATATTTAAGCCTCATGCTGCCGGAATATCTATTATTCCGGTAGCCGAGCCCAGCATACAGGGGCTCCGGTGCCCCCCCGGTGCCCCCCCTCTCTTCCGTGGCCTGACACCCTCCTGGTTCGCCAGAGAGTAAAGACGCCGTAGACGGCGGACACTACGCACTCTTTGACATCAACATCAACCACCCCGTACGAGCAACGCAGCTCGCCATATCATACTGGTTGCACCCCAAGCAAGTCACTGACGTCGGCCTTCCCCCCGCTGTCAAGGCGTCCCCGGCCAACCCCAAGCGCATCATTCACATATCCTCAGTCGCCGGACAGGTGGCAAACATCAACGCACCCCTCTACGCCGCCTCCAAGTTCGCCATCACCGGTTTTGTGAGGAGTCTAGCACAACTGGACCAGACAGATGGTATACGCATCACCGCCGTGGCCCCCGGCGTCGTTCGGACTCCGTTGTGGACGGAGCACCCCGAGAAGTTGGTTAACCTAGACGAAGAGAAGGATGGCTGGGTGACGCCCCAGGAGGTGGCGGAGGCTATGCTCAGGTGTGTCGAAGATGACTCCATTCCCGGCGGGTCCATCTTGGAGGTTGGCAAAGACAACACGCGTCTGGTGCAGGCCTTCAATGACCCAGGCCCGGATTCGGACCCGAGCAAAGGACTCGTTGCCAGAAATGTGCAGAAGGGTACCGACATGGTCTATACATGGCTGCGGGACGCGACCAAGTGGGCTGTTGGTCGGGATTAGCTTCGACGGCGTCAGTGTCGTGATAGCTTCATGGCCGTGGCCCCGCCATCTCAGGTCATGTAATGACCTCCATAAGTTCTTCTTCATACAGGAAACGCTGAGACCCTGAATTGAGAGTGAAGATGCTCCGTGTGCAGGTCTCTAGGTAGGGAAGAAGCCTTCTATATCATCCTTCCTTGGCCCCATGGTACGGTTGACCGTATTAAGTCGATGGCCAGTGGAAGTACATGTCGCTTTCGATCGGAGACTGACGTCACCAACGTCGAAAATAAATCTGCATCGTCGGCGAGAGGAGACGACTCAGACGAGGGCTTTGATGATGCATCCACACAGACCCCGAATGCCCAATGAATAGACTAATCCATAGCTGGCAACTCTAACTAGTATCCGATTTACAGACTATACCAGGCTGATTCTTCGTCAACACCATTGGTCATTTGAAAGTCAGGAAGACCACGACCTAGCTCAGGTTCATATTCGGTCGGCTATCAACTCGCCCGGCAAGCGGGAAATCTACGAAAGTCGACTCAGTGAGCAACGGCTGCAGGCGCCGAGGCCAACAACACGACGGCGGCTCACGATGCAAGATGGCTGGGCTTCAACTGGCCTGTCCAATTGCATCCCGGATATTAGCATCATCGCCGACGAGGACAAGTTTGGGCGGGCGGCTGTTATCCCCGCCGCATACGGGCATCTCCTTGTTCATTAACCGCTGCTGGCGGTGGCTTATGATGGGTTTCTACAGCACTGAGCGTTTCCTGTTTCGATGAACGCTATCCGGACTACGGAAAGGCAGATCTTGCAGAGATGGTAGAGTGTAACAAGGCGACTTGGACAGCTGGCTCGTTCCGAACGATCCGTCCGGAGCACACGGCAGTTCCTTTTCATCCATCCCGGCCTACGACGGCTACTACTTCGGTCGAAGTGGTGATGGCCTTGCGTCTGTTATTTTCGTCCGCGGCCTTGAGTATTTGGAATAGCGATTGACCACGGTTAGTACAGCCATATAAAGACCGATTTCGACGGAACCAAAAGCCCACAACTATCCCAACCTATGCAGGAGATAAGAGTCTCTGGGTAGACATAGCTTGTCTTAGCGGCCTTCGCATTGCGGCTTGAGACGCAAGAGACCTGCTCGCCATGTGCCAGCAGTGTCGGCCCAATACTCCCTATGTTCTGTAAGGGCATTAGGGGTCCGTCGCGGACTTGTCGGTAATTACAAGTAATCTCTTAGAGTTCAGCGACTCCCTGCGCCTCCATATGACAACCACGTTCGTGAGCGAGGAATTCTGCACGAGAGCGGCTCTAGCCACTCGCGAAGCGTATGCTAGATCCAATTCAGAAATCCAATGATTACTCTACCTCGCAATTAGGGTCCGACGGCACTGCGAAAGCGAAAGCATTCAAAGTCCCCCGGAAATGGCTCGAGTCAGGCTCTCCAGTACCCATGCCTTTGTTCTGTTATAACATCGCCATCAGTCAGTCACTTTGCTAACGACTGTGGCGCTCCTCTCGTAGACACGTGAATCACATTCTTTTGCGCCCCCCACACTCGTTTCTGTTCCTGGCGCAGCATGAAATCCTTCTTAGCGCAGGTAGCCGCCGCGGCCTGTTTTCCATCACTGATTGCCGCTGCTTACAAAGACGCCTTCGTTGTGGAATTCGATGACTTCGTTCAATGGGTTCGAGAAGTTGTGTTGCTCCGAGTCAGAGTACCTTGTTCTAACTACGTGCCAGAGTTCCGAGTCCTTGCACTCCCAGGTTCAAGCGTCGCTCGCCGCCCGCGGGTTTGACTGCACCGCATCGAGTCGCTTCTTCTTCAACCATGCTGTATTCAGAGGCGGTTCCTTCAATCTTGATTGTACCACAAACAAGCTCACTCGGCAACTGGTAGTCTCTACAGTCCAGGCCATCGATGGCGTTGAAAAGGCATGGCCAGTGACGAATGTTGAGCCCGCCATCTACAGAGGCAACCTACCTGGCGCACGAGACGGCAGCAGTCGCATCGCTCGTGACTTGGGATCCTATGTTGGCCATGATACCCCAAAGCCCCTGGCCGCTCGCGATGGCGCCGACTCGGACACCTTCTCGACCCATGTCGACACTGGAGTGGCGAAGCTGCGAACCGTCAACATCACTGGCGACGGGGTCAAAATCGCAGTCATCGACAGCGGCTTCGACGTCGATGTTGCTGGTTTGAGCAAGACCAACATAGCTTATGTACACGACCTGACCGACAACGACAACGACGTCCGAGACAACTGTTCATTCCACGGAACTCATGTGTTTGGCATCATCGGAGCAAAGGGAGACGAGGCGCGCTACGGCGTTAGCGGTGTTGCTCCCGATGCTGCCTTTGAGTTGTACCGAGTCGCGCCTTGCGGTGAAAGCAGCACTAATGATATGCTCATCAACTCTTTTCTTGAAGCGGCGGAGCGAGGCGCTAACATTATTTCATGTTCTTTCGGTGGAGGAAAGGCGTTTCCCGAGGGTGAGTCAGAAACGATGGCACACATCGCAGAGCATACTGACCATACCAAGACCCATGGTCTGCTGTGGCCACACGGCTGTTCCGCAATGGCACTTACGTTTCTCTCCCGAGCGGCAATGGAGGACCAGGCATCTTCTCTGGTGTCAGTCCCGCCATGTCGGACGCTGTCACATCGGTTGGGTCGACCGACAACACGGTCACACCATATCTCACCTGGCAGGGAAACTGGACGGCGACTACTGGCGGAGGCCCCATCCGCTTCATCCCTGGCTTGCCCTTCGACCTGCCAGCTAACAACAAGTTGACAATCTGGTCGCCAAACGAAGTCATCGACCAGTCCACCGAGTGCCAGCCTGTACCCGAAGCCAAAGACTTACCGGCTGATCTCTCAAACGTCCTTCTCCTATCTGATATCGCCCAGTGCTGGAATGATGCAGCAGGTGCCTCTGTTTCTCTCACCAAAACTCTGGGCATTCCGTACGCCATCTACTACACTTCGAAAACATGGACCGTCTCTGATGGCCCAGGGTTTTTCGAAGACACATTAGACCCTGACGTGAAAGCTGTCGCAACTGTCGACTACGAGACGGGAAGACAGCTGCTTGACGCTTTCCACAAAGATCGTACTGCAAGCGTTTACCTTGCCAACGACTTTTCAGTCGCAAACCCAACCCTCGAAAACAGACCCAACAACCGAACAGGCCTCCTGGCTTCCAACTTCTCCGCCTGGGGTCCGGCGCTCACTGGACGTAGCATGCCTCTTTTCCTCGCTCCGGGCGGCAACCTCTTGAGCACCTTTCCCGCAAAGTACGGCGGATATGGCGTCGTCGGCGGTGAGTTGTGGGGAGAGCAGCAGTGAAAGGACGCAGCTGACAATGAAGCAGGCACCAGCCAGTCGGTACCGTTCGAAGCCGGCGTCGCCGCGCTCGTCAAGCAGGCCCATCCAGACTACACCCCGGAAGAGATCCAAGCAGTCATCGCCGCCACGGCCCGTCCGGTGAAGTGGTACGATGCAAGCGGGAAAGTCTCAGACTTCCTGGCACCTGTGTTCCAGCAAGGCGGCGGCTTGCTGGACGCTTGGAATGCCGTCCACTCGACCACTCTGCTGAACGTCGGCGAGCTATCGTTCAACGATACCGTCAATCGTCCAAAGAGCCTCAGCTTCGACATGAAAAACACCGGGAAAGCCGCCATCAACTATAAGCTCAGCCATCGTGGAGCTGCCTCTGGATACGTTCTTCAGACGGCCAAGGGATTCAACTTTACTCGCGGCGAGGCATTCCCCGTGTACGCCGATGTTACCATCACGCCGGCCAGCATCAAGATCGAGCCCGGCCAGTCAGCTTCCATCTCCGTTGCCGTTGCCAAGGAGCCAGCACTTCCCGAAGCTGCCGAACGTGTTTCCTACTTTGGCGGCTACATCGCCATAGATGCTGAAGGGTCGCCCGATGTCAACAGCTTCACCCTTCCTTACACCGGCTTCGGCGCCCCCCTGGCGACTATTCCGATTGTCGACAGAGACAACTCGTACCTGATGTACTGGAACATGACATCCTCCTCTCAAACGCGGATAGAGCCTGGACGCGTTTTCAAGTGCACCCTCGACCTGACCAAAGACATGCCGGCGTCATTCCCTGATAACCTCTACCCCGGAGTCTGGCTGGATCCCGTGATCCAGAGCCGACACATTTCCATCATCCTCGTGGATGCAAAATCAGGCAAAGAGGTGATTACACCGGACGAGACCTCTTCCGACCAGGTTTGGGGTGGGCCGAACACGTGGTATTGGGACGGATCAGACGCGAACAAGACTTTCATTCCGGCCGGCAGCTATTCGTGGCGCGTGAAGGCGCAAAGACTTCATGCCGACCCGGCAGAAGACAGCAGTTGGGATGTGTTTGACACGGGGACCTGGGTGCTCGAGTACATGTCCAACAGTACCCTGCCGGCGAACTCGACCATGTAGCCTTCTTCTTTCCTGGTTGATGCGAATCTTTTCCACCGCTGTGAGGAGCATCTGCGGAAGCGCTCTTTCAGAGAGAGTGTCGCAGAGTGGGAAAGTAGCAAGATGCTGTCGGTTTCGCGCTGTATGTTGCTAGCCAGGTGTCACTGTTTGGCATTCTTCCATAAGGAAACCGTCATCATTGTATGATTGCTCTACTAAGTGTCTGTCGAACTGGGCAATTTGGTAGTTTGAAGACAAATGCAGAGACCTTCGTAATACAGCGGGCGGACTATCAGAGATTATGATCAACAAGTCTGATCGCTTGAAGGCCGGCCTTGTTCTTCAAGCTTGAAAGCACTGTAATGGATATACTTCGCTGGTCACATGCCATTTTGGTAGTCACAGATAGAAAGCCAAGCTTTAAGCCACATGGAGGCGTGTTTTCCCCAAGCTACACCAGTCTCCTCAACAATTGGTTTTTGGCTGCTCATCTCTCGCCTTTCCCAGCTTCATCAGTAGAACCAGATCCATGGCCACTGGACGTTGTGGACGAGACGTTGGAGCTCTGAGGGACCTAATGCCCGAGATCCATGTCTCTAGTTTCATGCCTGCCACATTTAGTCTTGGGCACGAGCAGGATGCATCCAAACCAAACCTTCATACTACAACCTCACCGAGACCTAACTCTCTTACAACCAAGATCTGTTGCTCACTCATACCCCTTCAGCGAATCCATTGCCAAAATCCAGTCCGCAACGACAAATGACTTCCTTGGGTATTGTTGTGGCGCCCCGCGGAATATCGTCACTGACTACACTACATACAACCTGCTGGCCGATTTGCAAATCAAAAAGCTTGTCTTAGCGGTATCTTCGGGACGCCGTCACATGAGCTTTGAGAAAAGGCATCAATATCTGGCTGACTAGTTCTTGTTTCCACATGACACACACTGTCCTGAACAAGAAGGACTCTGACACGCTCTACGGTCCCGATGGCAGCGGCTCGAGGGAAAGCCCCGTCACATTCCACGCCGCTAATGGCACCAATTCAACTGCTCTACCAATGGCCTGGAGAAGCACTTGTGCATAGAAACGAATGGCCAAGAGTAGATTTTTGAGTTCACGATGAGCTTTTGGCGTGAAGTCGGGCAGGTTCCGAGAGATCTTGGACCCATAACATGGTCGTTGTCCTTGGCTGCTCAAGTCCCGTTACGACTTCGAATCTCTTCGACACCATCTGGACGGATAGAATGAGGAGCTCCACTGAAGAGGGACATGGGGAAAGGGGTGTTGGTCGCGCCAGATATTATGCAGTTGCAATCCCAACCTCGACGAAGTCACATAGCACAGCTCGTCGAGCCCAGGCGGCAGCTGCTTTCAGCTCGTCAGTGTCATCTGGTGAGACTGATGATGGAAAGCGGAGGGGCGAGTTGACACCACGAAATCTGGAAATTATTTTGACTGCTGGCTGTCATGATATATTCGATATTGAGGAAGAATCTATCCAAGTAAGCCCCCAGCACGCAGAGAGTAGGGAGTTGAACCCCACAACTGATACTATGCACATGCTTTGCGACGCCAACGATCAAGTCTCGCCGAAAAAGGGCCCACGGATAATACGAAGCGTTGCCGGTGAAAGATCGTGGGTCACAAAGAAGTTAAGTCGGGATCAGTCAACTATATGCTCCTTCTGTGGCAGAATCGCCCGCCAGGGCAATCAACCACTACAATTACCTGTCATCATGGAACCAGACTCATGGTATTTGCCCCCATGGATGAAGCATGTGTTACGTCAGTGGACACAAACATGATGACAGAAGTCGTTATATGGGGGTCTCTTTGCAACGAAAGATTTTCTCAGCATCATTACCGTCAATTTCATCAGAAAGGCAACCGACGACAACACACCTTGGCAACTCATGGCGACTCGGTGAGCCAGCCCGCACAGTGCCACCCTGGACCTCAGTCGCGTGCAGTCGACAACAACGAATCGGCAAATCACCTTATCCAGCAGCCTCTATGCATCCTTCGGAATCCAACCCTTTCAAATCCCTAAGTCCCGGTGACAGTCCATCTCGGTCTTTGAACGACAGTGGGTCGCCTCCTCCAGGGACGCCGATTCTCGCACACCGCCACCGCGAACCGCGTCGCAAATCGCGAAAATCACCACCACCAACCAAGCTGCTCACAACTCACCCAGCCTTCTGCGCACCGGCATCTCTCTCCCCTGCCATTAAGCGTCGGCACAATGCCGACTAGTCACCCCTTGCAATAATTTTTAAACCAGCTGCCAACGGTCGTCTCGTGCTGCCAGCGAGGAACCCGTGCCTGCTGATCCCCAGACGAAGAGGCGATCCGGACGACGGGAAGACGATCACTACCACAAAATAACGAAACCCACACAGGCAACGATCTTGGATGGTCCACGACGTATGCGTGACAGACACCTTTGACGTGCGCCAGAAAGCACTGGCAAACTAGCATCGTTTGGCTAAGATCTCGTGCTGGCCACGTGCGAGGGTGTATCCATGTTTTTGTTTCCCTCCCCCCACCACACAACAGGCCGTCGACGAGACGACGGACTACCTGTCAGGACCACTAGGCTTGTCGGTGGCAATTTGACAGGCGATACCTCAGCTCCTTCAGCTCTGCTATTGGTGTACATACAGGGCAAAGGGCGTCGATGTGAACTCCAGGCATGCCCTTGGAGACGGCGCCGGGAGTTAACAAGCCACAACGTTACGCTCGCATTATTGCTCTCGCAATGAGCTCCCAAGTCCAACATGTTGACGTCTGACGCGTGGGACTGGTGGGCTGGGGAACAGTGGAGGGGGGCTGATGTCCCGAGCGAAATATACCGGCTTTGCCTGTACGTACTGCGCAGTGCTGTATGGGTAGAAAAGAGTGGGTTTCGGAAATACAACGCAGGAAGCATCACGCATCCAGCTGGTGGTGTTGGTGGCAAGACGTGGCTCCCTTCTTGGTCTAGACCAAGGCGTTGCGTGACTGTTGCGGGCGGCAGCATGTAGAGGCTTCTCGCGGGAACCGGAACTGGAGAAGTGAGACGCAATCAAACGCGCCCTGGTTCGTTGACAGCAGGGTGCATACCCTGAACTGGCGCTATGAGACTTGACAGCTACATGATGCGCGATCCAGTTCAGCCATTGGACCGAGGCGACCAGTGCCACCGAGATGAGCCGTGTCTGTCTGTTAACCGGAGCATTCTCCCAGCAGCATTTATGTGACGAGACCAAGTCCATCCATCTCATACACGCCCTTGGACCCTTCCATGATGCACTGTATGGATTGATGGCTGATGAGCCCGACGTACCGACCAAGCCAGTGTATTCGGCCCTCCTCGTGGAAAAATGATTCAGTCTACGGAGTGAGGATTCCGGCGACCCCACCCTCGCTAACCTTCACCAGCAACACATAGAGTCAAGAGGCTGCGAGCCTAACTTGACGTTGGGGTAAATAGGTAGGCGGCCATACCAGGTATGGTAGCATAGAGCAGGGGAAGTCCGGCTCATGGCCGGAATGTCAAATCGCCCACTGTACAGTGGGTGACGGCGTCGACAACCCTGCTTCCTGGTGTTCAACGGTGCAGCAAGCGAGCATAATTGCGGTGAGTATAGCGGCAAAGAGGGAAAGGTGAGTAGGCCATCATCCCGTTACGGACTGGTCACGTTGCGTTGGACGCGGGGGTCCGAATTGGTCTTTTCCCATTGCCTGGATGGTTCGGACTCTGCGTGGTGGACGCACCTTTTGAGGCGACAGCCATGCTGGGTGGAGCTGGTCAGTTTCCTATTTCGTCAGAATCCTTCGTCCACATGAATTCTGTTGTCAAGAAAAGGTTGGCGTCAAGCTCGGCCCTGTCCTGCGTGCGGCATGTAATCGCTGGTGTGAGTCCAGTCGCCTCCTCCCATGCAGACGAGACAATGTGGAGACGAGAACGACCTGACCTTCGGGTCTGCTCTTCGCAGAGGCGTGTCAGTGGCGCGTGGATGGAGCGGACAGCAAGATGCATTCCGACAGTACGAAGCTCCCAGCCAGTTGTATACCATACCACAACATCGTACTTGTGCTTGTACCGGTACTTGAAAGACTTTGCGTTTCGAGGCACGCACACCCTGGTCGGCCCTGCATCGGAACATGGCGAAGGCGATCAAGTCACCGATGGGTGTACGCAGCCGAGATCGCGTGGTGTCATTGGCCACATACCAAGCGTGGGAGAGAGGGAATTGTGAAGCTTTCATCGCGTTGGTGACATCGTCGACGTGAATCGTCAGGGCTGTGCCAAGGCACCAGTGTGAGGGCATGCTGTGGCCTGCCTTGCCCGGAACGATGGCATTCAGTTTGAGCGCGGGATAATCACCGAAGTGTCGGAGAGTTTGGGCCTTGCACACTTCGTGTCGGCTATTCAAAGAGAAGCCTGTCTCGTAAGATGGCAAGACCAAGATGGAGTGTCACGATAAGGTCCTACTGTCTAGATCGTACAGCCCACCTTAGACCTGCGGCAACTTAGCCTCATATAGAGTTCGGCCAGAGTTTCGGCGGTGTGGAACGCGGCGGGGGTGTCCTTTGCTCCGGTAGGGCTAGTCAAGGCCCGGAAGTGAAGTTCGAGACACGGCACGAGAATGGCGTCTTCAGCTCGTCGTCAACCGAGCAGAGCCGTTGCTCCGTGCATGCGGCCCCTGCCGACAGGAGAATACTGCCGGCTGCACCCTGTCATTCGGGATTTTTTTGCCCTTTTTTGTGGCAGTGCGTAATGGGACGACAGAGATGGGATGAGATCAAGCGCCAAAAGATGTTGCATTGAGATGTAGGGTACACCGTCTGGGTATGCAGTCGGTGACTGGCGTGTCTATTCGTAGTGATTGACTTGCACGCTAGGTTCGAGGCGGCACCATCACGTGCCGATCGAGAATATGTGCACCAAAAGCCCGAAGGGCAGACACCTAGGTGCGGCGATCTGTCCGTGGAGGGGCAGCCGAATGTAGCAGCTGAGACTTCCTTTGGTGTTGTACCGACAAACTGGTCTTGCCGAACTTGGGACTGCACAATCTTTGCAGTCGCTGCCTCGTCAAAGGCGAGATGGCGCAACACGCATTGAATCCGGATGCCGTAACGTCTGACGACCGACAGGCGGTTCTCTGCCGTTGTCGGTGGTGGACCGGTGACTGACTCCTGCTCTGGTACGGCAGGCGGAAGCTTCTTGGGTATGATCGGCCGGAATGCCGTTGGCCCACACGTTTGCGGGATCTTCGAGGTCAACCTCCACCGGAACAGAGGATACGGCGGGTAGCGTATGTTGCAGAGGAACTGATGGCCAGAGATGGGACGATGGTAGGAACCGGCATGGATGAGGGCCGGGCATGCGGAGCGAGGAACCGGCCTGTGCCAGCACTGCCCTGGGTGAGCGCCTGATTCATGCGAAGACGGTTCGTCGTGATGTATTACTGCGTAGTTGGAAGCTTGGGGTGAAACCAGACGGCAGGCAGGGGATGAATTGATCGTCGTGGAGTCTACACCGCAAGGTAGTATCTGTCCAAGGTGCGGCCGGGATGTTGATACGCCTGCCGGAGCCGAATCGATGTTTGTATTGGTCGGAGAGGAGACCAAGCTGGACTCGAACAAACGAGGCTGTGCTGGACGGATCCAAATCGGAACAAAACCACCTTTCGTCGGATATGAGAGTCAGTCTGGGTCTGAGACACGAAAGGCATCTAGGTGTATCTACCTTACCATGGTGGAAAAGGTCCCTCGGAGGGGGGGTGGCTGTGAAGCGCGGCCGTGCCCGAGTCGAGTCGGCCTGGTGTTGCAGCAGATGCTCACAGGTGAACCTACTCGGAGATAGGACGGGGGAAGGCGGAGCTGCAAAATGAAAGAAACTGGAGGGGCAACGAAGAGGCAGCAAGAAGAAGACAGCATTTCCCTGCCTTGATGGGTGACACAAGGTGACAGGGAGAAGATGTGGCCGCGGTCGTCGCTGTCACTGGAGACGGAAACAGGTCGAGATAGGAGTTCAAAGTCAAGGTCAAGGTCAAGGTCAAGGTATCGAGAAGGAGAAGTTGACGAGGGTGCGACTTCCATCTGGAGTTACTGGTGTGATCTTGAGCACCTTCTTTTTAGGAAGGAGGCAAGAGCGAAAAGTCATGACAGTCGCAGAAAGAAAGAGGTACGTATCTCTTACCCATGCCAGGCACCCTGGGCAAGCGCGTTTGCCCCTTCTCTTCATTCTGTCTTTCCTCGTCAACCAATTGCCTCTCTTTTGTAACTTGGACTGCAGGCGCGGTGGATTAGGTGCTTCATGATGATTATCGGCCAGGTCATTCAAGTCGGTACACCACAAGGCACGTCAAGAAGATATTGGATGCTGTCAGCGAGGTACACAGTAGGTAAGGTAGGTACAGATGTCAAAGAGGAACCTTAGGTAGCAGTCAGAGGTACCACTGGCAAGGGCCCCCAGCCTGTCAAGTCCTCAAGTTGATTACGCCAGCGCGGAATTGACAGGGCCTGGCCACGCAGCTCTACTCATGTCATGCTGAATGTTCTCAGACACATGACTTGCTCGACTTCCTCGACGATGGACAAACGTACTGAGCACCAATCTCGACACTGAATTGGGCAGCTATCAAACACAGCTTCTATCCATCTCAAATTGCAATCGGGGCGGCCGTGCCCTCCATCGTCGGAGTTTTAGACCTTCATATTCCGCCCAAGGCTCCACACCGCCCACGATCCTCCCTCAGTCCGAACCTGTCACGTCATTCTAGGTAGGTTGCCACACGTCTGGATAAAGAAAAAGGGGGCAGGCGCAGAGAGTTGCGCGCTCGAACCCCTCGACGCTGACAAACGCAGCCCTCCATTGACTTTTTACGTCAGCCTCAAGTCATCAATAGCCTGACTCGGTCCGCAACACTAATCTTGCTCTTGTGGCCAAAATCCAGCAGCTCGCCCTCTTGAAATAAAATAAAACTAAAAAGACCCTACTTTGTCCCAAACAACTTTTATTGAGACCCCTCGCCGGAATATCAGATCTTCTGCCAATCATCGCCCCCGCCAGACGAGCATGCGGTCCGAACGCCAGCCCCAGCAAACTTGTCAACTCACTGCAAACGCTGTGGGCCGTGAGGCAACCCAGCCAGTTGCAGTTCCAGTTCCAGTTCCAGCTCCAACCCAGGCCGTTTTAAACTCGAAGATTGACGACAGAAACCGTAGAGAGAGAAGAACTAAAATAACAGTAGAACCTACATCACCCCCCGGTCTATTCACACTGCTGCAAGTCATGCACCTCTGCCGCCGGACGGTGTAGGGCTGGGTTAGACTTTGGTCCAACTGCCGATGGCTGCTGCCGCCTCCTCGGACTTTGGTCGGATTTTGGCCAGCCTCGCGCAAACCTCACACTCCAGTCTCGCGATGCCTCAGCTCCTGCCACTTCGTGTCGTGGCCTGGTAATGGATGGCTCTCCAACACTTTGGAAATGTATCACTCATCTGCGCCATTGCCAGGACTGAGCCATGGCCGGCTATCCAGTGGTTGGGAGGGTGCGGATTGCAACTTGAAACGCTGCAAGGAACGAGTACCCTGCCAGTTCCCCAAAAGGGTCAGGAGCCTGTACCGAAAAAGAAGCATTCCTATGAATATTTCCCTACACCAGAAAAACGTCCAACCCAGGCTGGCCAGGGTCTACTTCTCACCCCTGACCGAGGCTTTCCGGTGTGTACCCACCCGAGATGCTACGTGAAACGGCCAGCAGACTTGCACTTGGCTGTTGAACAGCTGCAAATTGCCACAACAATGTCTGCGTCTGGCCAGCGCACTGCAAGGTCGCCGTGTCGTGCCTTCATTATCCGTCACGAAATTGCCCGTAGGCGTAGAATTCGACAAAAGAAACTTGTTGGCCATGTCTAAATGCTAAATGCAGATCTGAAACTGTTCTGGACGCCTCCCGAGTGCTGCCTGGTTGTCCACTCCTTGCCAACCAAGTGTATGCAGGTGTGCTGTAATGCTAAGTGGCCCAAAGCCCAAGGGGTATCTCCTCCTGTCCTCCTTTGAACCGAAACCGTATTCCGTAAACGCCCCTCTAGTCACTTGTGCCGTGTTATGTCCATCTTTGGTGACACTCTAGCCAAAGGATCCCTTCGCGCCAAATCAGGTAGAGTGCCCAAATTGTCTCTGCCTTTATATACCCAACCTCGAGTAATTATGGGATTGATATTAGTGTCCAACTGTGCCCAAAGGCTTCGTGGACGGAGCTCAGAATCCGAGACCCGTCATTCCCGTCACTGGAGAATGTTGATGTCTGGGCAGCTCGTTCTGCCAGCTGATTTCGCCGTAATCGGTCGCGCTATGAAGGTACGGCGGGCTTTGCGTCGTCGAGTGCGAGGCCTGAGACGTCATGCCTGTTGAACTTGGCGTCAGAGGCATCTGGTAGCGTGGAGCCCCGCTGGTCGCAATGTAGTTGGGATAATGCATGCTGGTGCTGTAAGGACTGCTGTAGGTGTCGTAGTCGATACCTCGTCCCAGTCCCTGTATCGGAGATTGAATGGACATGTTGTTGACCAGAGAATCTCCGCTTTGGGTGCGAGAAGGCGTGTAAGACGGGTACATGTCGGGACGCTGGCGCTTGACCTGCTCAGATCTCCTCTCGTCCGAGTCCAAAGCCAGGTCGATATGACGCTTCCGGTTGTGTACCTTCTTAGAGTCTTTGCGTACCCTCAGACGAACACCCTGGTCGCTAAGATGACGCGTCAGGTCGGTGCTCTCCTTCATACCTGGCCACGATCGTTGCGTGTGTACTTGGAACCTCAACGACGTGGTCGAAGTGACCAGGTACGTGTCTTCGCCACGGAGCTCGTAGAGACTAAACCTGAGTCTATAGAAGCCTTCCGTCTTGACAGAGAGGTCGCCAAAGATGAAGTAACCTCCCTCAATGCCGCTCATGCTCTTGACTTTGTGGAGAGAGGACACGGTAGTGCCGTGAAGTGCTTTGCTGACGTCCTGTTCCTGCTTGGCCTGTTTGCCCTCGAGGTCGTCGGCGAGGAGCGCTACATCAACAAAGTAGTAAGGATCTGTTTAGCAGTCAGCATGGTGCAACGACACAGTGCGGAACTTGTCGTACTCTGGAGACAGGCATCAGGTCTGCCGTACAAGCTGCGGTCAAAGTTGCGTTCGTCCGTCACTAGCTGCACGACTGGAGGCGGGTCGATGGGCTTTCTGTCTAGTTCAGAGTCAGAAACATCCTTCCTATTTTAGAGACGAAGCACAAACCTTTGTCCTTTCCTCCAGCAACCTTGGCGTGCTCGGGTTGCTGCTGGATTACCAGTGAGATACCGCCGCCGCTGACCCTGCTTTTCCTTATTAATATGAGGTACTACTCCGCGTGTGGGACGAGATGGTGTACCTTGGCTGTTGTGGCTCTGGACCAAAGCTGTTCATCGCCATCGGGGCGGAGTAGGGAAGATGGTATTGCAAGCCGAGAGACATTTTTGGCGGATGTTGAGATGGTGTTCCTCGTGATTCGGGTGGCGAAGCGCAAAACCGCCGTGGAACTGGTCGCGTGACGGTGGTCTACGGACAATCGATGGGATCTAACTGGGTTCGTCCGATGCGATGCGCTAGATCACCGTGATGGCTTTGGCGGTTTCCTGGGTGACGATACCGCTGGTGATTCGACAACAAGATGTTCGACAGCCTGATCAGCTAATACCAAGGGTGGTGGCCGCTGAGAGAGTCTGGGTAGAGAAGACGTGTCGCACTGCCGATGGTGGTCGAGAGCGAACGAAGGCTGCTGGATGTCCCGTGATGATAGAGAGTAACGGCAATGGAGAATAGAGCGGGAGAAGAAGGTTTAATGCAGGTGAGGAAGCTTGCGGCCGAACCCCTGTCACACGATGGGCTTGCCAGGCTCCCTGGTACCTCCGTCAAAGTAGTGACCGGGAGTGGCCAGGATGATGTGTGGATGGGGCAGAAACCGGAAGTGCCAGACGGAGATCCTCTCAGGCGAGAGACGGAACAGAGCAGAGTAAAGGATGACTAGCCGGGGGGTTGCGTTGGGGCCAGTTGTGGGATAATGATCGGTCCAGTTCTGTGCGGAGGGGCTAGGAGTTGTTCTGTCTTGGGATTGGTTGGGTAGAAAGTAGTATGTTTTTCCTCTCTGCTTCTGTGACCAGTTAGCTAGTCTGACAAGCCTCTCTGGCTGCTTTCCGAGCTGTTATCACTTACTTCCAAGTAGTACAGGGCAGGCCTGCCTTGACTTTTGGCAGAGCGAACGCGTTGTTCTGGTTTAAACACTACGACGTCCTTTAGGTGTTCCAAAAATACTAGACTCGTTCGAAGTGGTCCCTACAACACAGGACAAGGGAAAGGGCGCAAAACCAGAAGCTGTAGCAGACAGTGCGCTTAAGCGTTGCCCAGACGAGGTTCGAGGTTCTAGGCCGTTGAGGAGATCGACAGGAAGACGACGTGCTTCAACAGGGAAGGTGTCCTGGGAGTATGGGAAATATGTTTGATGGGTAGTGTGTGAATCTGAGAAGGAATGGGACGACGATCCTAAGAGTGATGCTGATGTACGCAAACTGACGAAAGCCAATGTCAGTGATGGAGGGCTGAAGAGCATCAGATATAGCGTCGCAACTCTTTGGAGGTCGTTGGTATCGCACGGGGCGTGGAGTCTATCGAAGCAAAGACCAAAAAGGCTTTCAGGGGGTCGCATGAAGGGGGCGTGTGCAAGATGGAGCCGGCGGGACAGGAGGAGAGGAGGGAAGAAGGGGCAGGTGTGGGCAGAGGTCGCAGGGGAAAGCCCAAGAAAAGAAGGGTCAAGGACTCGATATGGTGTGTCCCGAGGGATACAATGTGAATGTCGAACTTGGGGAAAGAAATGCCGGAGACTGAGTAATTGTACCTCTGTACCTCGCTGAAGGGGGGTCAAGACTTGGTATACTGGGAGCATCTAACCGCCAGATGGTGACGATGAAGTCGTAGAAAGTGACTTCGGTATCGTGTACGCGCAAGTCAGTCAGTGTGAGTTGATCCCAAGCAAGCTCCGTTGTCGGTATCAGACAGGCCTGTGAAGGGTATTGGGACACAGCGCGATGAACGAAGGGTAAGGTCTTCTTGTGCCTAGGACAAGGCTGGGGAGGCGAGACCCTATGTCAGGATGGCAGATGCCAGAAAGTGACTGACGTTCGGCGCCGTGTACTGATGAGGAAGAAAGAGGCCAAAGCCCTGGAGTCCTGGCTGCCGAGGAGAGGTTGAGAATCCCTGCGCTGCTCTGGTCTGTGCTACCAGGAGGTGGTTTCCTTGGCGTAGCTACTTGTCGCCCCTTGTCAGAAGGGTAGAGGTCGTCGGCAGGAAGCGAAGTGTCAAGCAACTTTGGGGCGCTTGGGGGCGGCCACACAAGCCAGGTTCCGAGGACCGCAAAGGAGGAAGGCTAGATAACCGGTGTGCTGGCCACGATGCGTGTGATGATGCTGCCGTCACGACAGGCGTAGGGCACTTTCCGAAGCCCAGAGAAGGAGAGGGCCGGGAGAAGCTGTGACGAGCTTGATTCTCACGGTCTGGCCGAAAGTGGCCAGGCGGACGCTTATGCGACAACCGTTTGGCGAGACGATGTTGAGGAGGTGCTGGGGGAAGCTGTCCGCAGTAGGCATAGGTCGAACCGATATCGACTGAGGCTGCTCTGGGCGGTCGACACGCTATCGACAGCGCATGAAGCACGGAGATGTACGAAAGGACACAGGCCACTGTTGCGGTACTTTTGGCGCCGTCGAAGAGGACCTCGCACTCAAAAGCTGGTAGAGGTCGAGCGTAGTAGTGGGACTCGCGTAGGGTTATGGTTATGTAAGGTCGGAAGATACGAAGATGCTGCAGAAAGATATGTATCGAACAAGGAGGAGCAGCCTTTTTGGCGGAGCAGAAGCCAAGGCTGTACGCATCCAGAAGACAACCAGCTTTCGGCAGAGCCTTCAGATTATATGGACGTCTTCCCAAACCGACAGGCGAGATGCGCTTGAACGACGACGATGACGGTATTGGCGTTGAGATGCTCGAGCTGTCGCAAGTTGATGAGAGTAACTGTGGTATGTAGTTGGATCGTAACAGAAGATGACTAGGGCTTTTCCTGCTCCGAGCTGGCTTGGGCCGGGGACAGGGCAGAATATCCGGGATAAAGCAGAAGAGTCCAATGCAGTAAACGATGGTAATGGATAGAGAGGAGGTCTGGAGGAATGATTCGCGATACTGGATGAGAGTGAGAGATGATACTATCCCATCCCATATTATTCATGGCAGGGGAGGCAAGACAAGGATTACCATTGGCACGACGAAGGAGGCAAGGTAGATGGTCAGTGCAAGGAAGGCGTTTGGGCAGTAAAGGAAAGGTCCAGCATGTATCCGTACAAGGTCCAGTACCTACTTGTATCTTTTCCCAGGGAAAGCATCTTCCCCTGGGCCATGCCTGCCATGTCGAAGGCCTCCACCACCGTCTGTCTGGAAGGTACAAGGCGGTGCATTCTGAACGTGGCCGTGGATGTAAGGTAAGAGTGTCGGCAGGGGAGGACGTAGACAAGGGTGTGGGCATAGACGTGGGCGTGGGAGTGGACATAGACGTGGGCGTGGGAGTGGACGTGGAGTGACTGGGAAAGGGCGTTCGGATGGATCACGGCGAGATGGCCGGCTGGTGTTGCTTCCTCGTTGAAGTGGAGAGGGTGCGGTAAGGTACTTCGAAACAGGTACCGATCGAGGTCAAATTGGGCTTCAGGAAATGTGAACAAAGTACCGTAACCATACCGTCCCTGGGGCAAGGCAACGTGCTTGCAGCGTGACAGGTACCCTGGCCAAAAGGGACGGGTAAGGTGCCTTGCCTCAAGTGAGCCCATGAATGAGAGTCTTCGTCAGTGCCTTAGCTAAGCTCTAAATGAAGGTACCCTTACCTAGAGCAACGTCCTCACATTGAGGCAGGCTCGGTACCTTGGCTCAGTGAAGCTAAGTACCTATTCGCGAAACAGGCGTATGCCTACCTCTGGCGGAAGTGAGATTGGGCAAGGCGAGGTCGCTGAGGAGGTAAGAGTACAGCGTAAGGTACGGAGTACCCTTGGAGGAGGCAAGACTCAATCCACTTGCTCCGTGCGTCCGAGAAAGTACTGCAGCACCTACAAGCCCACCTCATGTTGCCTCTCATCCAACTTCAAGCCATGTACTTGGCCAAAGTGCCACAATTGCTTGCCTCCCGCCTACTTGGATTTCCCCTTGCGACCTACTACCTACGTAGTACACTAGGGTCTTTATCTACTTGTAGGCACAAGATTAGGTAATGTAGGCGAGGTGACGCCACTTACTGTGTAAGTAGAACGCTCGACTGCCCGGAAGCAGTGGGGGTAGTCAGACTTGTCGGGTTACTCAAGGCAGGAAGAACGAGGCCAGTGGGACGTGAGAAAGCAGGAACTCCGGGTCAACTGGAAGGCCGGTGAAGGGTACGGACCAAGATATGTACACAGTAAGGTAGGTAATCAGGTACTAAGGCAGGTATGTCAAGGTACCTTAAAGGTAAGGAAGATGCGGCAGAGCAGGGTGGCTCGAAGCACAGAACGGAGCAGGACAGAAACTGAGCTGCAGAGACCTGACTTCCCTCTTTTTCTTCCCATAATGCCGCTTCGCCTGCCCCACCTTAGCTCATCTCTCGAAGGATATCAGGCACAGATGCGCTGCACTGCAATGCTCGAGCAGCTGTCATACGCGCAGTGACACCGTACGGCTGCTTCCAGCGCTTGCCCCCGAAGAGTGTCCCTTGCAAGAGCTCACATCCCATTTGGCACTTGCAGCCTTTCGCTGGTGGAGAAAGGAACCCCATCTGGGTATTGCCAGTGGATTTGAGGAAGGATAAGGATATCGAGTCCGTCTACGCAAGGATGAGATGCGTCGGCGTCCAAGCACCGCGTCACTGCATCGTCTTGTCTTGGGCAAGATTTGCAGACACAGACATCCTGTAAGTTGCGGCCCCTCAACGTCGTCCATCATCATGGAGCCGGACCCGAGCTGGACCCATGCGATGCATGTCACGGTGGCTCTTGTTGATCAGAGCGAGCCTCTCGCCTTGCCTTGGCCCTTGCGATAACCCGTCAGCAACCTTGCACCACCCTTTGGCTCAATTGTCAAATGTGCCCGTGCTTGCTTGCTGCGAAGTTCAGTATCCATGTGCGCATCCCCTGTCCACGTTGTCTGCTCAGTAAGTGGCTGTTGCAGTGTCGACCTCTCTCTTATGGGAGACTAAAGAGAAAAACGAGTGAGAGAGAGAGTGTGTGAGACTGAGACAGCCCTCCAAAGGCTCGACCCATGATCCCTACCTAATCTCCTCTGATACTCCCATCATCCCTGTGCCCGGCCCCAGTTCGGAAGCCATATGCTCCACCTTCCCGTCTGTGCGCGGCGGAAGAAGCAGTCGAAGCAGGCATCGAGGCATGAATGGAAGCTTCTGAGACATCGCTTTGACAATTGTCGATGTTCTCGGCTCGAATCTCATCTGGCCTCCTCATCTACACTGCTTTGCAGCTCGGGAGGGTCCTTCAAACGTCGACAAGCACGTCGCCGAAGTCGAAGGATTCTTCATGCCAGCCCTTGCTCGGCCAACTCCGAGCAGAATGTCTCCACCCTCCGTGTGGAGACACGGGGTAAGCCAGGGCATATTTGTAAACATCTTCTTCTCGAAATGGAAGGCTTCTCGTAGCATGCGTCGTTCTTGTACGCCGACGTCGATGCGTGACGGGGCATGTCTTGTCCCGGAGGCGAGTAGGTCACAGTAAAATACGTGGGTACTGTCTAAGGCAGGGTAGTCGGTGACAAGCCAGGCATATGAGATGGATGGATCGAAGGCGACCAGCTATCACAGCACCACTGTAAGCCTATGCGACATGGCACCTGTCATCGATCTGGGCTGTCTTACTAGGTACGATAGGTAGTACCCAAGCAAGTTGTAGCCCTGCGAGGGGCTTTGACCTCTTCTCTTGTCGTAGCCGCCCCAAGACGACATGACGCCTTACCACCGAATGCCCTGTCTTCACTTGCCTGTCATGCAATTGGCCTTGTTTTGCCTGCCTCCTGTCGGGTCGCGATACTTGGAGTCAAGGTATGCTGCCGATATCTCTTCTCGACCTTTATCCGAGGCCATTTTCCAATCACCCGAAGAAACATGTCGCCATGGGCCCCTTCGGCCACAGCTCGAGACGAACCTGGGGTGATATCACCGCCTACTTTACTTCACCTTACCTTACCTAGGTCCCTGAAGTACTCAAATAATGGCAACATTCACTTACCAAACCAAGCCAAGAAAGATTGAGCAAGAAACAAGCATCGTTCGACTTGAAGGTTCCTTCTGACTCCCTACTTGCTGCCCACCTCCAGGTACGACCGGGACCCATAGTACTTGCTATCGCAGCGTCGCCATCTGTAGCTGGGAACACAGAAGAGCAAGGCAGTCAGGACCCCTTGGTATTACCAAATCTTCTCGTCAGTCAAAAGGCCCCACAGTTGGCACGGTGTTTCAGCCTGACAGGCAGGGGTATCGTTACAGTGCGCAAGGAATGACAAAACGACTTCCACTTGTTCTCCAGTTTTTCCTTCTGGCATCTCAGCGGAAACGGTCGAAGGGCCCGTCGAAGGACTTCCATCAGGGGTGCGTATGCGTGCGCATACTGCGTGCTTGTATGCTTCAGGTATCCGTACCCGACACAAGACAAGCAAGGCCTCGAACGAAGTCGCAAACCCAGTTCTCTCGGCTGCCTCGCTTCTTGGGCTCGCCATGTTCTCGTCTGGCCAGTCAGTTGGTCCCTCCTGCCTCCTGCCTCCTGCTCGTGTCTCCCTTCTCCTCTGGTCCCCTCTGGTGCGTATGGACTGCACAGCAAGTCATGACAGAATGCATAATCAGTTCCTTCAACTGGTCCTACTGTGTGATTAGCCTGTAGAGCTTCGAGGTCCCGCAACTCGACAGCTGCACTACATAGAGCTGGTGGTGCAGCTCACCAAGTGGCTACGTAGGTACCTACCCAGGTAGTGAAGAGAATGTTCTTGTTTCCTCCTTCCCTCGATCAAGCTCCCGCCTCCTGCAACGGCCCGTCCAGCAGTGGAGGTCTCTTTAGTGCCCTGCGGCGTAACTCAGCATCCACGCGATAACTTACCTCGTAATTAACTGCCTTGCGCAATGCAACTGTGACCTCAGGTACTATGTATGCACAAGGAACCGCCAGCCCCAGATGCCTTAGGTCAGCGGCCATTGGGCTGTGTGACTGCGGGTAAAATGCGGGTATTCCCTCTAAATTGCGCTGTAAGACTCCGACTCTTAGCAGGCACATCCCCGACCGTTGCTTCGCGCCTGCCGCTGCAGCTGACTTCATCGCCTATTACCAGTGTACCACCTGGCCCGCTCTGTCCTCCTGTCACTCCTTCCCGCCCTGCTCATCCCAGCTCCCGTTCGTCGAGACGGCAGGCACAGCATAGCATTGGCACAAGACTCGGGAAGGAGGCATTCACGCGTAGCAGAAAACAACTACGTGCCTGCTTGCCTGCCTTGCCTGCCCAAGGCAAAAGAACGAGTGCCTTATCGCACCATGTGAAAGACCAGCCATCTCTACGACGCTCCTCCAACTTCACGTTTCACGATGGTTGCATACTATATCCTCTTCAATTTCTCCTCCTTATCCCTCTTTTCCACTTTATCCGGCTGCAGTCCCTCACCTTTGAACTCGACTTCGACCTCAACCCTTGGCCCCGACACAACTTGCCTATTCTGCATCGAACAAGCAAAGAAGTTTCCGTCACATGCCTCGACGGCCGAGCCTCGCCGTCTCCACTTTGACTGCTAATCTCCTTTCCTTGTCCACCATCATTACCTGGTCGCCCCGTTATGTTGCTCATCGCCATCCCTCGACTGCATCAAAGCGCAAGCTGCTGTTCTGGCCACCCAATGACGCCTTCCGTATCATCCGACGATTCACGCTCTACTGGCAACCTCCAGGTGCTGCGGCAACATCCGGCACTATTCCTCTATCCACGAGTTCATCAACATTGAGGCACAAGTCCGTCATTGGCACTGCGCGCCTGCCTGCCGGCAATGCCGCGGCTGCCCATCAGTGTCTCTGTTTCGGCCGCTCGTCGTTCATCTCCCGCCTTCTTCGTAAGAGCTATTCCTCCTCGAATATCAATCTCCGGCGACTTCTCCTGGATACCCTCCATTGTCCGTCGCCATCTTTCAAGGTGCTCGGCCAACCTATTTCGGATCGTCGCATGACGGATGTCGGCATGGCGGAGATATTCGCGTCTTGGCTCGAGCACGGAGGAACACTCCAGTTGTCATGTCGTCGCCTTTGCGCTGTTCGGACTCTTTCTCCTCATCACTGCATCAGGGTAGCTAGCTAGCAGCTGGCCCGTCTCCATCGTTCGTCTCCATCGTTCGCGACTCTCGACCCTCTTGGGCGGGGACATGGCGGGACGTCTAGAGAATTTCTCCAATTCGTTCAACAGCAAAGCCGACAGCCATCGACATGTGCCCCTTCAAACGAGCGCCCGCAAGGCTGTGCAATTTCAGATCATCAGTTCTGGCTTCTTCTCGGCCCGTCGCCATCGATTGACTCTGCTGCCTGGGAACTCGACAAGGACGCGCCGCACCAGTTCCTGACACGGAGCTCCTCGAGCTGTCTTCGCCAGGTTGTCACAGGCCACCGAGCAAGGCTGTGGAGCCAACAAACGCGCGCAGAGAGTGGATGACATGTTTCGCGTCCGCCTGGACGTGATCCCTGGCTCTGCTCGTCGATGGCGGCGTAACTCTATTCCTTACCAACCACCCTTGTTCGCAGCCCTCCACCGCGAAACGGGATGGCATCATCCCCCAGATTTCCAACGACGCCCGTTTATGCGCAGGCTGGTCACCAGTCTATCTGTACGTGGCGCTTCCGCCGACGCACTCATTCTGAAAATACTTTGAAACGCCCCTGCAGCCATTCTGGACCCTTCGCAGTAAGGAGGCGGCTTCTTTTGCCCCGACACCCAGCCCCGGAGCAACAAACCAGCAAACGCGTCTAGAGACAGGCTACGGGAAGCTGTGCACTGCGCAATTCATTCCCGTGACCCCTCTGCCTCGACTTCTACACCCATGTCGCTCGGGGATGATTTGAAATACCTGACCTGGACTCGAGCTCTCCTTCCACTCATGACGTTACAGGACGGGGCAAACACCTACATCGATGTGGGCGGCATGACACCAGGCTAGAAAGTGCTGTACTTCAGATCATCATGACTGCATGGCAAAAATCTGATACCGAGAACGGCCCAAGTTCCTGCAGATTACCTTGCAAGGGCAGCCGTGCTGCCTGCGCAGAATTGATGCGCGGAAGACCAATTACGACTGCACAGCTACGAAATTGCACGTCACCAGCCGCTCGTTGTTCGTTGCCTTGCAGCCGCTCCCGGCGTCACGACGTCCCGCTGGGCCATGCCGTGCACGGCATTGACGCGGGAGTGTTCCCGGATCCCTGGTCATGCCAACATGGAACGCACTTTTGCCTTGGAGACGGGTCGCTTCAAGACTTCGGCCGACGTTGCTTTGTCGAACTCTTGACGGGATGGCGATCACCAGGCTGCGAAGCGCAAGCGCAATAGCCAGACCTGGGCAACCGAATCCCCAGTCTGGCGCAATGGCATATCGTGGTCGTTGATACAGTGACGTGACAGGCATCCGCGCGACATGACAACCATCGTGTTAATGAAGACGAACCGAGTCAGAGTCATGGCACAATATGATTGAAGTCCGCCATCTGTATCTGTACGACATGCGCGCTGTCTGGCATAGATCACGCAGCCACCCACCTCGCAAGCCGGCGCCACCTCCGATAAGGTCCCATAATCATAAACTCCCGCTGGATCCCATGGTTTCTTCACCCCCCAGTGTCCAGAACTGCAAGTGCATACAAGTATCCGTACTTGTGCACTCGACTGGAAGACTCCGCGCAACGCCACCACTCGTCAAGCCCCCGCCAACGTTTCCCCTGACCCACTAATTACTGCTCATTTCGAGACATCCACAACTCGACATCTCTGGCCAGCTTTCTTACGACAAACAGAGCAGCACGAGAACCTGACTAGAAATCTTGCGCCAGCCTCGGTCGACGCCACAAAGTATGATGTTGAGTTGCTGGCCGCAGGCGTCGAACGGAGCGCTGCTATGGCGTACCCTGTCCTGTGTAAAGCGTTGGAAGGGCACGAGGCACCTTCGATGTAATATGAGTCGCCAATGTTAGCCGTTTGGTATCCTTGAATGTGAAAACCACCAGGTTGTGGTGATGGGAAAAGGTCGACAGACGCGATGCGGAGAAAAAGGCCGGATCAGAACCTGTGAAATTTGCCAATCTGTGGCAGCTCTTTGGCAATATTCGACAATCGGCTCATGTTTTGCGAGCAACAAGGCATCGGTGGTTCTACCAACAATCAAGCAGTGCAGCTTGACTCACTCTTTGGATGTGGGAGGATTCGGTCTCGCTTTCTACTACAACTCGCTTGTGTCGTAGGTGGGAATATACGAGATGATATCCTCACGATGCTCCGGTGCCCGAATCGCGACTAGATTCCCTGGGAATGGAGCATTATTTGCCCATGGCCATCGATATCGTCGATATCGGGGATGTGGTGGCGCTTCTCGCTCGGCGAGCCTCTTCGTTGGACAGGGTCGCAGAATGATGCCACTCGGATTGGGGGAAACAACAGATGCGTCGAACGACGACTGGCAAATGGTCAGTCAGTTGCTAGCTAACCTTATTCACACGACTCGGCGTTGTTCGTCCGACTTTAGCTCGTCGGCCATGTCGCAAACAAGCGGTGGCATGGTACGGACGGCTGTTGCTTGACATGGCACCGTCTCCGGAGTGCTCTACGGAGTACAGCGGGTCTTTGTTGCACAAAGCTCGGCTTCCCTGGCAAACTCAATCTCGTTTGGACAGCAGCGCCCAGGCGATTCGGCGCTGGCCTCGACGGAGGTTCAGTACTGAGTACTGTGTAGCCAGGGGGTGAGCTTCTCACGAACCGCAAAGTTCCGTTGAAGAAGAACCAATGCCCAGTTGTCATCAGGGGCGGCCCACCTCCAAGATGCATGTTTCTGTCACCCCGGCAGCGGTGACCCCCTCCAACGTCACGTCAGTCGCCAAATCAAAGCATCCTTGCATGATCCAAACTCTTGCCTACGTCGGTACAACGTTTCCGACAAATCCTCCGACCCGCGTACCTTTGCACAGGCTGAGTCAAACAAACGGATGTTGATGCCGCTGGACGACGAGGTGGCCCTGTTCAGTGCACCTACAGGGTGGATCGAAACGCGTCGCAAATACGGATATTATTCAAGGAATCGATAACCAGACGCTGTATCCATCGTATGGCATGGCCCCCGTTGACCTTTGTCCCCTCCAGCCTTCATCGACAGCTTGTCCTTCCCAAGTCAGGAAACAATCTGTGGTCGTTTCCTTGTCGATGCTGAGGGTCCTCGGCAAAACGGTCGAATCTCCGAACCCCAGGGGATCGTTCGAGACTCTACTGTGTAGGCAAAAGAACCATGTCGCCTTTGTTATATTGCCTGTCCCATGCTTCGTGCACAACCATACCTTACCATGCCTCCCGACGTAGCTTGGCGGGTTTTCAAGCTGGTTGGCTGGCTGGCGGTGGAGGGGCGGTCCCACGATTATTGTGCTTGCATATCACAGCCATTCAGTTCACCAAAGCCATCTAGAGTCGCGAAAGAGGTCCTATCGATGCGAGCGAGAGAGTATGCTGTCTACAGCACTGGACACACTGCGACTCTAATCAGCCGAGTCTACACTGACATGTTGCTCGCATAGACTCCGGCAGTTGCCCAAGCCGCAACGGCGGTCACGATGACTCCCTGCAAGGGCAGCATCGCAGGCAATGCAGTAGTGTCAAATTGCACATGTGTACGGATACAAGGGCATAAATCCACCCGACATCGACCCCGACTCCGGACTTTGTTTATTTGTCAAGACCAGATGACACTACCCGGCTCTGCTCGTGCTTCATCGCTACCACTATCTTGTCGACTGTTTGTCCGCGGTTGAAGGCTTATCCCATGTTCATTCCAGCACGGAGTCGGAGGCGGTCAGGTCCAGTGGTACTTCGAGTTGTCCATGGTAGCAGCACAGACATGTCGCCTTGAAGAAGAGACGCGATCAACAGTGGATTTGGATGGTTTCTGTACCGCTGCCGCCGGCATTTCACATCGGACATGGAAATCCTATGCTTCACACCATGCTTGTTCTGCGGCCTCTACGGCGGTCTCTACGGGAAATCGTTCGTCGAGACGAAGCATTCATTCGCTGGCGGCCAATGTCGTCCCTGGAGAAGCTCAAGTACGTACGGCAGCGTTCCGCCATGCGTTGCAATTTCCATGAGCCGTACGACGGCTGGTCACCCCTTACTGTGCAGACCGCCTTCGCTTGTCGACTTGATCCTCATTTGGACTCGGAACATCGGGCGGGACGCGGCTCGTAAAGTGTCTGATGCCCTGCTCGCTCGGCCATTCTTTGCCACAATCCAAGTCCACTTTGAGAGTGACGTACGTTTGAAGGTAGCCAGTCTTGACGACGCCCGTTGGACCGTGGACGGCATGGCATGGCAAGAATATTATGGCAATTATTGGTGTCTGCTCCACGAATTTCCTTGATTTCTTGGTTCATAGTCGCTCGGGTATTGCCTGATGAAGCGTCAAGACCAAGCAACGGCAGCAACAGTCACACTCGTTGACACGCCGATGCTCGAGGAATGACTCTGCCGCCCCGAGGGCTCGAGATCCTTCACTCACCGATTCTCCACCCTTCACACCACCCTTTCATCTCCAACCTCGTGTTCTGCGCCTCCTTTTCCTCGCTTCTGCAGGTAGATGCCTCGTAGCGACTCTTCTTCCTCCCTGTCGGGCAATTTTTGCACTGCAACTTCGAGTGCGTATGCATACGATCTGCCAACGTCCGTTTCCCCTCACACTCGCCAAATCCCGCCGATGGGGTCCGGAGATTTATTTGTTTCGTTTGGACATTGCAGTGAAACAAAATCTGGTTCTCTCCGAGCAAACGAACCAGGCTTCGTCCCTGTGGCCGCAACAATTTCCTCGGCTTTCTGGGCCAGGCGTCCCGGCTTTGCCCCCCTCTCCCCGTCGCAGGTGGTGCTACAACGACGGTTCGTCAAGCCGTCGTTACATCGCTCTCTCTGAGCCAGCCGCCTATGCGACTCTGGGGTTCCAGCAATCTCAGTCAAGACCAACGGCTGGGGGCATTCTGCAGGCGAGTGGTGATGGCTAATGGCGCCTTCGGATCCGAGTGGAGAATGACCTCTGAGCGCTTCAGGCATGAAGCTGGTTTGCTGCATCTCTGCGCCGTGGTTCGTTGAGCGAAGGAAAACTCTGCAGCTGTCATGATCCAATGCGTACTCGCAAAGGACTGTGATGTGCCTTGCAGCACTGTGCCCAGCAGGCTCGCAGGAGTATCACACCGTTGCTCGCCTCGAGATCAACCCAGAGCGGCCCTACGTGTACCTACCGACGCCACGAGGCAATGATCGGAGGCAAGATGGCCACTGTTCCATATCGATGGGAGGACTTTTGTGCGAACATCGGAGCGGAGAGCAAGGCCCTGCGTCCAAGTGGTCTTGACAATGGACTAACTGCTCGCCTCGGGGAGCACACTGCCACGGTAACTTTTGATGCCGATGACTTCCGTTTGAAGTGACTAGCACGCGTGTTTTGGTCGTGATGACACAAGCAGACTGCTGGCAACGTACATGACGGCTTCGGCAGATGTACTACTAGTAGGCACAACGAAGATGACTTGCGGTGACCTTGGCAAGGGTTGATGAACAGAAAAGAACATCACACATCCAATGGACCACCAGCTTGGCTCTTTTCGCTGCCATGAGTCTCGGCATACCGCCCTGAAATACGTATGCGGCCTGATGCGGTGTACGCAGAGTGCCGGTCCTGTCAAGGCGTACAGCCTCTTCCATCGTTCCGTTGTGGGAAAAGGCGGGTGAGAACGGGCATAGGTTAGAAAAGGAGTGTATGGTCCCTCAACGCGGTCCCGTTTGACCGACTACCCTACCACACAATATTGACATGCTACTGCGAGCGAGGCTGAAGCCATTTACGCTTGGTCAAGATACCTTCGCCATCAACGGAAGAACAAGCAGAGAGGCGCCATTGTCTCGAAAGACTGTCTTTGGAGACCGTGGTACTGGATCGTCAGACTTTCGCACGCGCGACCCAGCAATCCTGTTCAATCAGAACGACTTTGGCTTTGTCTGGAACTGTGCGAAGCTTAATCACCTGAATGTCCCAGACAACGCGCAGTCGTGGCTTCGGCGCGTCTGGTTGAGGTAGACTCGCTACCGCCGGGTCCGAGGAGCTTAAACCTGGCGGCATTATGCTCAGCCGTCACGCCGGTTACCGTCACATTTGATAGAGTCCGCCATACCAAGAATACAATTTGAACGGTACGGAAACCAGAGAACCCAAAGCACCCAGAGATTTAAGGGGTTTATGAACGAATACTTCTAGGGGGAGTTTATCCCGTTCTATTGCAGATTGAATTTCGAGCATTCACCCTTTTTCGCGATGCTTTTTGGTCGACTCGTTTCGACACGTGCGTCATGTTGAAACGATGTTCCTAATTACAGCGTCCGAGGCCGTTACGATCGAGGGAAGGGTTTCTAGTCCTCGAATTTCGGCATGTTCGATCCGTTACGCAGCCAGAAGTTTGGAACAGTCGGGTACCGAAATTGGACAAAGGAAAACTCGTGAATGCTGGAACGATGGTCCATGAAGAGGAAATACGCTAATAGCGTTTCGAAACAGAATCGATTCCTGACGATGCGACGCGAAGCAACACGAGACGAAAAGAGACAGTACCAAAGTCTGCCGTACTTGGGCTACCCAGTATCCGAGTCTTTGAACGAAGCAATAACATACTGGTGTTTTGAACGATGGGCGGGAGACTTCAGGGTGGGAGAGGACAATCCAGCGTGCGTGTTTCCGGGTCCAGCTGGTCCATCGACAAGATGAACAGTCTCGAAGTGACGAGAGGTTCGCAGCAGTGATCTATACGTAAACTCAACGTCCGCGGTATCTCTTTTCTTTCGAGATTTGCCGACGGATCCTGTTTTCATCAAAATCCGAGGTTGAAAGAAGCTGTCGAGCCTCGAGGCCCGGGTGGACTGTGGCATCCCCTTTCGGCCTGACGTTACCAAGCCCTTGGCCTCTACGGAGTTTATCGATCAAGATTGGAGGCAAACCCGACATCCTCTTTACGTGCTGCCGCTTTCTTCAATGCCAGGTTGCGGTACGATGGCGCTTACTGGTGCCGCCATGCTGCGAGGTTGGCCTTGTCAGCCTCGGCTACATCGTTCGACCACTCACGAGGAGACTTTGCGAGGTCTTCCTCTCTTTTAACAACACGGAAAATGTCCTGGAGGCTTGAGCACTCGTTCTGATACTTGCTCATTGAAGTATTCAGGTCAAGATAGTGGGTGCCAGTCAGAAGCCAAGTAGGTTGCACGTAATTCAAATCCTGTCTGCCGAGCGCCATCTCTTGCAAGGACAGAAATGGTCTTTGCTCGAACGAGAATCTCTGGTTGCTTTTTTTTGCCACTGTAAACCTTCATTTTACACTCCGTCTCCTGGTGTCCTCGCAAGTTCATCTCATGCTTTGTTCTATTGTATCGTCGTTTGCACTCCTTGGGTATCCAATGCCCGACTTGCCCCTGGGTCTGCGTCAAGGTATCTCAGCCGCGCCAGTCAAGATCTCTGCATCAATCGTGCACTTCCATACTGTATCAGCTCTTTCGTTGCGACCAATCGTGACGTCTCCCTTGGCGTTGTCCAGTAGTCCCAGAAATGGAGAGCTGCTCGCAGTGTTGCCTCGGAAGGGCAGCGTCACATGCTACAAGTGTCTTTGGAAAGTCATGCCGGCAAGGGGAAACGAGGCGTGGAACAGGCATGCAAGGAGACCTAACTATCTGTCTTTTGTATAATCTGGACTATGAGACAGACTTCGTTTTCAATCGCGGCCACTATACCCCGGGACCTGGAAAATCACCAATCCATCTCTGCCTGAAGACAAAGGCATTACTCAGCCCACCCGGAGACAAAAACAAGCACTAAAAAGCAAAGAAACACATTGTTGATTTCGAAGAGGTAGCTGGAGGAATGTCTTACCACAAGAAACGTGTTTTTGAAGTCGGTGAAATTGCTGGCAGCGTTGAATATCGCATCAATGAGAGAGCCAAACCTTCCTAGTCGCGATTTTCATCTTGAGGATGCGTCGTCCACTTAACGCCGCAACGACGCCAGCCTCCCTCGCTGATGCTGATCATCTAATAATGTCTTTGCTATTGGTGCCATATTTAAAGGACAACCTCACGCCAATAATACCGTTAGCCAGTCGACGGAACTTCAGGATCTTTCTACACACTGATGATAATTTAGGACGATTTATATGCAACAGTATGATCCAACTCGCACAGTCACAGCCAGAAGTCCTGTTTAACAAATGGTTATTTTCACAACTTGGCAAACTTGCTGCAATGTTTTTACATAATCACTCAATCACCGCAAGATCTTGCCAAGGTAGTACTTGAATTTACAGGCGAAGACCCGAGTTCGCGATGCCCTCGGCTTTGGAAACAGGCCCCTTGGCCCATAACCAAGCCTCCCGCTCTTCGTGATTGGAGGTTAATGGCAACATCCTGTCTTTGCCAAATTTGCTCTCCACAAAGCCGGCACCAGGTGGATTTCATAGCATGGAGCATGATTTGAGTTACCGGCTATCCCGTCGGGCAGAACCCGTACCAAAAATGAATGAGGAATGGTACGGGATGATCACGCAATGCCAACGAAGCCCCTTTTCTGTTTTCATGGTAACGAAGCCGATTCTTTTCGGACTAAAAGCATTGTTTTAACGTCGTTATCACTGGGTCTCGCGGATGACAAACACCCACGACAGAGCTGGCCCTCACGATCCCCTGGACTGCACGAACTAGCTTGCGGTACAATTGTTAAACTACAGATCCATTTCCCCAGCAACATCTGTCATCGGTGTGAGGACGGTTGGCAAGATGCTTCTAGGATATAACAAACTTCCGGCTGAAAGGCGTTAGAAATCAGCAAGCTACCTCTGAAGAAAATAAGAGACAGACATGACGAGTTGTGGGAGCGGATTCGGCTGGGTTGGGGGGGGGGTCTCACTTCAGGATGCAAACGGCGACACATCTGACCTGCACCACACTCCCTGACTGGATGTTGCCGAAGCTATGATGTCCGGCTCGAAGGTTGTGTGATGCTAGACAGTAAGACAGCGGCGTGAGACATGTCTCCATCGAAAAGACGTTACCAGATGCGAATGCCGTGTGAGCCTTGTCTCATAGCACCCTGTGAATATGTCTCAAGGACTTCGGCTACACTCATTCGGCGAGATCTATCAGAGACGGATTCCCAGCCGTTTCTAACGGCCGCGTCTTTCTGATATGCGACGAATCTCATAGTCTTCCGGTTGCAGTCTTGTCTAAACCCTAAAACGCTTCCAGCGCCAGGATGTTATTCAACAACTTTATGATATAATCGCATCTCGACTGAAAGTTTTTGCGAGGGTTCATTACTATCCGTCGATGGCTCTGATAGATGATGCCCGCGACCTCTGACTGCACTATGCAGCTTGACGCCTGGTAATGCTTCCTTGCTCTGCTACTACGATATGGGGTTGCAAGACGGTTGTTTGAAGCTATCTTGACAATCCTCAGTCCACATGCGTGCTTCGCCACGGTAAGGCACCCAACTGTTTAACGGCGGTCGACCAGTGTCTCCCATGATCGGAATCTGCGACCAGAGGATAGCGGTGAGACTAACCTCAGTGAAGCGGCGACGAGAGATCCAGAGGCCGCTTCCGGAAGATTGTGGCGCGCTAGAGGACGATCTTGCCCCCCCAATTCAGCGCAGCGATTTTGCATTTCACATCAAACTGAGGGGAGCCTCGAAGATTTTGGATATTACAGTGAGTATGGGAAGCTCTCGCAGAAAGAAGGTAAACTCTTTTGTGTCTACACGATCTACCACCAACACAGTCTACCCCTACGGTAGTCAGCAGCTTTACTTCCGCGATGGCTCCCATTCAGTCAAACTGGGCGACGACGCTGCCAGGTCAGCAAGCGAGAAGGCCCGCGTCATGGGGCTTCCTAACAAGCATCAGTGCTGCGGCCTTTATGACACAGTACTTTCTTGCTCCTGGGCCTCTTGTCCAGCCTCCCAGCTTGAAGTCATGTCTGCTTGATGTCTGCGATGGCCAGCCTGGCTGTGTTCAGTTTCCTGGCGAAGAAACATCCGACTGGCTTCAACCCTTCAACCTCGGCCAAGTCTCCGTCCCCGCTGCGATTGTCCGACCAAAAAACGCACAGGAAATCGCAAGCATCGTCAACTGTGCTGCGACACACGGGTCGAAGGTGCAGGCAAAGGCTGGCGGACACTCATTTGCGTGAGTAGCTCAAAAGCTCAAGACCCGATGGAAACTCCCGCTGACTGATTTGCAGGAACCAAGGTATGTTTTTGGGACGTCTTCTATCAGTGGAAAGTCACCTTGCTGAAACCTGTTCTCCCAAAGGCTTCGGTGGCGAGGACGGTGCCGTGTCAGTTGACATGCACAATTTCCGATACGTGACGGTTGATAGTGCGGACCTGACTGCGCGAGTCGGAGGCGGAACGAGTTTGCGCCAACTTGACGATCAACTTGGGCCGTTCCACCGAGGCATACCTCATGGAGTGTGTCATGGGATTGGAATAGGTGGTCATGCTACTATTGTCAGCGACTCCTTTCTTCCGCACGCCCGCAAGGTCCTAACTTGAACTCACAGGGCGGCTTCGGTCCCATGTCTCGCATGTGGGGAACTACTCTCGACCACGTAGAAGAAGTCGAAGTGGTGACGGCCAACGGTACTATTGTGCGGGCCAGCAATCATCACAATACCGACTTGTTCTTTGTAGGTTCAGAACGAAAGCGGGGCGATTGAAAGATACTGACAGGGAAAACAGGCCATCAGAGGTGCCGGAGCAGGTTTCGGTATCGTAACCGAGTTCAAAATGAGGACGCGATCTATCCCACGAGAAGTCCTCCACCTCGACCTCACCTTCGACCTTGAGCAGTCAACAGATCTTACAAAGGAGTTCTTCAAGTGGCAAAAACTTGCTGCTGACAGAACTCTTGATCATCGTTTCGGAACCGAGTTCACGGTCACACCCTTGGGTATCCGGCTATCTGCGACATGGTATGGAACTGAAGAAGAGCTTAACGATTCAGGAGTTCTGAAAAAGCTGTCCTATCAAGTCGCCATCATCTCCAGCCGCGAGAGCTGGGAGACTTCGCTTGCCAGGCGCGAGTCCGAAGAATCGTTGCACATACCGAACCACCCCAGCAAGCTCCTGCTCAAAGGTCTTGGCTTCACTCAAGAGGACGTTCTAGCGGGAGACCAGATCGCCGACCTCTTTGAATACCTCAAGGTCAAGTCCCAGCTGTCTAACTCGTGGTCAATCAAGTTCACGGCATCTGGGGGCGCCGTCGCCGACGTCCCCATGGCAGCCACGGCGTTCGCCCATCGCGACAAGTTCATGTTCTACCAGTCGTACAGTGTCGACGACTCTAGAGCGACGAGAAGTGTGCTCGATGGTTTCCACGAGAAGTTGCTGAACCTGGTTCACGATGAACACCAAAGCACGTACCCCGGGTTCAGCGACCCTGAGCTGAGGAATCCGCAGAGAGCGTACTGGGGAAGCAACCTCCCGGCACTGGAACAGATCAAGGCCAGCTGGGACCCCTCTGACATATTTCACCATCCCCAAAGTGTGCGTCCGAGGTCCTCTTAGTTCAGGTATCCCCTTTCATCATGAGTATGATGTTGAGGATATCATGCGGTTTGGCCTGGCACATGAAGATCAGCAGGACTCGATTAGCAAATTGTAATCTTTTCAACGACTAGTGTAACAGTGCAACACAGGTATACGTTACCTTTCTAGTTCGTTGGTGTTGTTTTCTACAGCAAGTGTATGCAGCTAAGCATACATTGACCAATTGCTCTTTTGGTATTCTCTTCCACGGCTTTCCCAACAGCGGCATGCAGTATCCCTGATGGCCATGGGCTGCCACTGAATAAACTGCACACACGGTATCTGCGATATCAGTCACAAGGTTCGCATCCCACGTCCCTTTTGCCGACATTGTGGTTTCGTTAGTAGGGGCGTCTCAGAGGCCTCTTCGCAATTCTTCGTTCTACTACTTGTACTTCAGGACAGAAACGCTCCCGCTTCCCAAAACCGACACCCTGACGCTGGCGTTCATTCTAGACTTTTAACATTCAACTCAATCGAACATACGCAAGAGGGAACCTTCACGACGAAAGAGAATCATGGAACAGTCTTATGTTCGAATGGCAACCATCTGTGTAAGCGTAAATGCCGTTGAAAAGGAAGCATCACAGATTGTCCCTTCGTCATTCCCTTGATTGAGTTCAAAGACTCTGATCGTGCTATGCGGGACGACTACAAGTCAGTGTCAAGTACTCAAAGCACTCTATGGACACGAAGCTTATATAAACCCATAGTAAGTGGCCAATTTGCCCTCAAAACTGTTGCGTACGAGCAAGCCACCTTGCTGACTGCCTGTGATAGACACCTTGGGAGCTGGAGGTTCAGACGGTGGGGGGAGTAGCAACTTGGGGACCTGGGTACTTTAAGGCGGGCTTGGTAGTTCTATCGGAGAAAGACTACGAACTATATTCAAAATAGACTGCAACACGATGACAGAGTGAAGATTTCTTTTTCCCGAACATCCCTTCTCAGAAGCACCGACAAACTTCTTCGCCAAACTTGCTCTCTCTCGAACCCGGTATCCTCCCTCAAACCCGACTTTCTCTGTCGAGCCTAAATTTTGATCAAAGATACTTACCAGTCGAACTGGAAAATGGGCTCTTTCCGTTATTTCGACGCCGTCATCTTTGACCTAGATGGCGTGCTGGTCGACCACCAGCACAGCTTTGCACAAACGATGACGGCTCTCAGGGTCAGGTTCCCAATTTTTCAAACGCTTGACGAGGTAGAAATGACTAAAAGCTTCAGTACGGCCAGCAAGCAAGTTCACAAGGCCTCCCCACATCAGGATAGCGCATGCTATTCGAAAGTCTACAGCTCCATGAGCGCTTTCTTCAAACTGGCAGGCCTTCCTGAGCCAGACGACGTCGAAATCGAACGGTATGTTAGGTTTTATGTCCACCAGTACTGGAGCAACATGAGGCCAACCCCAGGGAGCCTGGACACACTTCGACAATTGCGGCAAGCAGGGTATCGAATCGGAATCCTCACCAGCGGAGAGCGGCGCCTTCAAGAGTCCAAGGCCAAAACAGTTGGCGTACTTCAACTCGCAAACTGCCAGCTCGGCTCCAATGGCATAGTCAGTCTGCAGCCCGACTGCCCTGCCTCCCTGATGATGGCTGGGGTACTCGGCACTTCACCCGAGAACACGGTGGTGGTCGGTAGCTCTCGACAGAGGGGCAATGGAGGCTCAACGAGTGCTGGGGTGAGGGCTATTTGGTATTCGCCACAGACGGCCTACGTCGCTTCAGGGTCTCGCGTACCTGTCATTAACGAGGTACCGCAGCTTCTTCATTATCTGATAGGGAGAACTTGATTCCTCCGCCATGGGACCCGGAAGAACAGTCGCAAGAAGCCGAGGGGGCCGGTCATACTCACTACTCCGTCGATTGCAGTTGAACGTGGTTGTTTCCGTCAACCTTGTGATGACGGTTAAGAAGTGAGCAAGGACTTGGAAATAGAGGCAAGATAATGGCACTTGACGGGAATTGGAGACAGCCTTTATTGCACAACAAACGTTGATCGCACGGTGGAGATATGTAGGTAGTTAAAGCAATATGGAATCTTCAATGTAAACCTGTGACCTTGAAAAGGCTACATTAGAATGGTAGAGCTAACATCTGATTCCGACCAAGATCTAAAATAGCCAAGTCAGATTTGTGAAAGTGCCTGGTCTATCTTGCCTATGCATGCCGAAGGATGAAGATACCGCCGAAACCACTTCAACAGCAAGTAGGATCTTGGTTAAACAACGAGTTCTCTTCATTATACTTGGTCTACCTTCTGACTCCAATCCTGTGCTGACTTCCCGACCTACGCTCAAGATGGAGACTCTACGATGCCAGCTCAACCGGTCGGCTGTCTGCCGTCACCTCTGTGGCCCTGGTGCAAGACGACAGCTCGAGGGGTGCTGATTGCACCCCATGCATCTCGGCCACAACGTACCCTGGTGGCTCAGTCTTTCCATCATGGTTTCCCTGCCCCGCTTCAGAGATCGCCGCCCCGCGTGCACGACTTCGGTGACGTAACCAGAGGAAACCGCCACCTCCAATAAGCCCGAGTAGGACGACTATACCGACAACAAGACCAGCAATAGCACCGCCTGACAGACCCTCAGATTCAGAGTTGGTCTCGTTGAGTCGGCCATCTAGAGCCAGGACAGGGTGCTGAAGCATGGTGATACCGCGGCTAGGCAGGTCCGTCGAGGGGACTTTCCTCCACGAATTCTTCATCGTGCTGTCACTTCTGCCAGTTGTGATGACATTCGCAAACCATGCGTCTGTCGGCGCGGTGACGGTAGTCACGCATCCTCGGGCCGGCGCTTGACTTCCCGGATCCGTGAAGCAAGTCCAGCCTCCGGGAGGGCAGCACCATGTCTGCACAAAGTTGTCGGATGAACGCTCAAGCTTTGTCGTGCAGGCTGTCGTCCAGCCACTGATACACGCCGTCCCCGGGTATGCTAGGCTCATGACGTCGTTTTTGGTATCTTTAGTTACTCTTCTTGAATCATGCCATGAATGACTTTACCGAAATCGTCCACCGGTCGGTAAATCTCCACGTAGGACGTCGGGAAGCATTGTGACGGCAGAGATGTCCCAGTCGATTCAACGTATGGAAGAGCCCAGCAGGGCGAATTGGGATCTTGCTCCTCCGGTTTGCCTTCGCAGCGAATCGCTTTGGGGAATTGGGTACAAATGCTGTCTGGTGGTGTAAAAGCAGTGGTCTGTGGCGGGAGAGTGTAGATGATGGACTTTTTGAAACCATTTCCTACTGAATAGGTATGTGTTTTTGTCAAAGTGCCAAAAGCGCCGGTAGAGCCCATGATAACTTGCCAGCTCCACAAGGCACACAGGAACGGCAAAAAGGCGCAATCACCAGAGCAGGGCTTGGAGAAATGAAGAATTAATGTTCCAGGTTTATGAAAAGTAGCTACCCGTCTGGTTAAAGGGGGAAAAAGAATTTGGAAGCTTATTGTAAGACAGACTGCGGTTGTGTAAAGATTGCATGGTTGGCCACAGAGGTTGGCTTGGCCAAGGCCGGTGCGAAAATGAAGTTATCTAGCTGCATGTGCTGTGCCTCTGTGGCACAGCCTACGGAAGGAGATGCATGATACGAAGCCAAGTTTCCACTGCTCGGCGTCCGTATCTGACGCTTTAGATTCCATCGAATCTCATGATATATCATGGAGTTTCGAAGTCGTTGATTCTGTGCCGGCAGTTTCGGCCTTTTGCGATTAGACGCCATGATGAGCGAGGAAGGCTAAGGCCACGGCTTGAGTAGAATACCCAAATGGCATGAACTAGCTGTAACGTTGAACTCAAGTCTTGAGATGTAAGGGGTTTAAATTCTCCTAGAAGTTCTTCATAATGATGCAAAATAATTCTGCTATCTGGGACTACAGTAGCGGGAAGGAAGGTCTGCGCTTAGCGTGAAGAGCAACGAGAACGAAGACTGGAGAGAGTCATATCAAAAACGCTCATAGGCCGAGTTCATATGGCAGTAGCAGTCCGTTGGGCGGAAAGGTCTCAGTCTTCGGACCGTGGTACCAGGCTATTGCGGTCTCAGAATCGACGAAACCGAAGTTCCAACCAAATTACTTCGCAAATCCGATGACCAGTCTACTTGCTGACATATAGCTGCAGGACACATGTAGATCCTAGTTTTACGGTGCCTCTTGAGATGTCATGCATGATTTGTTCAAGCTGAACTTGAGGTTAGCACACTTCATCAAGTCGTGTGACTCGTCTCTAACCTGGAATGCGAGACACTGGGCAAACAACGGTTCTAATGACTGCGAAACAAACTAAAAGCCATTTGCTCAGTAGACCACAAAGAAGGAAGATGCAATGGCTGGGGTCTTTCCCAGTCTATCACCATCTCGATAGTGGCTGAGGCATCTCCTTACTCCGATACTCTTGGGCTCGGTCGGCCACGTGGAATAGAGCTGCCAATTCGAAAAAGTGTCGGCAGATGTGAAGAAAGGTTCATGATCGAATACACATATGCTTCGTCTGAATTACCGATGCATGGCTATCAGCCTATCAACCGGCCGAAGCGTTCAAAGTTTTCAAAAGCATGAGCACACCTCCGGCTGTGTGATGCTTTACAAGTACTTACAGAAGCTGCTCGGCCTGTGTCATCTACGCATTGACCTTGTCCAACGGGGTATAAGTTTGGCGATCGTGCAGTCGTGATACCCATGCCCACTGTCGAGTTCAACGAATGATACCGCTCACTGAAGCTCTATACAACTCTATTGCGATGACGGATACCGAAGAGCTGGCCAGGGGCTACACCCTCGTAAACGACACACAGAAAGACGCCGGACGATTTCTGCTGAAGAGGCTTGACGTCGTACCGGGCATGCGGGTCCTCGACGTCGGATGCGGGCCGGGAGATCTGACAGCCCATATCGCGGACATTGTTGGGGCCGACGGAGAGGTCGTGGGCATCGATCCTAGCAGGGAGCGTATATCGCTCGCGCTGGGGAAGGCGAAGGAGAATCTATCGTTCCACGAGGGGAAAGCCGAGGATCTGTCGCGGTTTCCTTCGGGCAGCTTTGATATCGTCTTTGCGAATTCTACATTTCACTGGGTTCAGGATCAAGCTGCAGCCGTCGCGGAATTCGCGCGAGTTCTGAGACCTGGGGGCCGTCTCGGTATGTCCGGCGGATCCGGCGATTTCGTCCCGGCTCACCAAAGGATCAAGGCGGAGGTTTTCGCGAGAGAGGCATACAAGACATATGCGACACACGACGGCCCCAAGTTCATCAAACAGGCAGAGCTCGAACAGCTTTTGGAGTCGTCTGGGTTTCACAAGAAAGATTTCACCATAAACAAGATCGTCAAGGTTGCGGAAGATGGATGTGCCATGATGAACTGGTTGGACACCAGCTCGTCCGGGAAAACATGCGGCGGTGTTCCCCCTGAACTGCAAGCACAGGTACGAGAGAAGATGACGCTTGAGTGGGATAAGATGATGACCAAGGATGGTATTCACATGGATTTGGAGATGTTAGTGACGGTGGCTACAAGGGACTGAAATAATGACAACTGAATGCCGCGACTGATGCTCAGACTCAACATTCATGACTGTCTATCCCCACGGCGCGCAGGCCACAGTTACGGCCCCTCGTTCGCAAGCGAAGCAGCTCGACCAGTCATTGATGCCCACGTGTTTCTGGGGCTGTCTTGTCTGAAGTGGTGGCGTGCTAGGTTGTCGGAAGGTAACGTCCCCGCGAAGATTGTTCAGACAAGCTTTAAGGCTGATGGTGAACCTGACGAAGCACAAGTGTGCAACCTACTTTCGCATACAAGCCATTGGCTGGGCATTCCACCTGGACCACATTGATTCCTGGCGGTGCAGCAGTGCCGAAACGGTCTGATGTTGTCACTCGCGGTCGGCCGCCTAGTCTTTCTGACTGTGGTTGTGCGCATAAACGCTTCAATGTAAACGTTAGAAACTCGTTTGGGATACAAGACGGCCATTGGAGACTGAACGATAGTGTTGGTGACCAGGTAAGGAACGTGTCGTCTCTGGAGAGTCTCGCATGTACGAAAACGAGAGGCTCCGACGGCCCGGGGTTTTCAAGCCGGCAGAACGGGGAGAGCTGCCTATTTCTACGTAGCAAGATATTTCAGCCGCGCTGCTCTGAACTGACAACAGTCCCAGAGTTTGTGCCCCTCCATCACCCTGTTACCTGAGCTACCCTCTGCAATTTGTCCTTCGCGTCAGTTGGTCAGCTTACCTACGTTGTCCGTTTGAAACCAAGTGCAACACTGAGGGCTTGCACCTCCTTAGCTACACGCCTTCGAGCGTCTCCTATCGGAGCATGAATAGTTGAGACCCGATCCTGTTCTACAGACAGGATGTGTAAAAATTCATAGTTGGATAATTGCAGGTACCTAGGGGACTAAGACCCGGAGGACCCCGTCAGTTGGTCGTCTCTCGCGAGCAAGCCTCATGTTCTTACAATGTCGGCTTTTCACGTACTTCAAGTTGTGTAGGCCAGAGCTCCGAACCTCATCTTTTGTGAATTGTCATCATTTACATCAGAACACCGGTGTCTGCGATGATCTCGACAGGTACTGAATGGAGGAGAGCTCGGCACCAATCGAAAAACTTTGACCGTTTTTCATACCTATTTTCACGTTGGGGATTTCCCTCCTGCGAGCCCCCTTAGCGGATTGTACGACCGCGTGCTCATCTATCACGTCACAGTTGTGGCAATCTTTGCTCTATGGCTTTTCAGACAATGAGTAAATCTTCTTTTCTCTGGATTCTCAACGGGCTCAGAAGTAGCCACCAGCACGATGCACAGTCTCAGAACCCACTGCGGTCGACAAGCGCATGGAGAAGAGAGAGAAAATGGTGATGATCTAGTCTTCTGGGCCTAATCCTGACCTAGCGACAGTTATTGATAAAGGGTTATTGTATGGTTGAGATTCTGGGATGAAAGTAGGCATCATGGCAAATCACCTTCATTATTAGTAGAGAATAGAGCTGCGTCACCAAAGTGTTACTCTGATGCGATGACCATCACAAAAGAGAGAGAAGTAGTCGCGCTTCTCATTTTCGCTATTTCGCAAAAGATTTTCTTGAATGTGCTTTTTACGTGAGGTTCTCCTCAAAGCACAAGTCACACAGGTAGAGAGATGGGTGCATTTCAAATCCATCAGAGTTCAAACACTCTAGCTCGCTCAGTGATGTCCAAAGTACTTTTGACAGAATTATGCGCTACAGCCGAGCTTCAGTCTGTGTCGTTAAAAGTGGACTGAACATTGCAATCAAATCACTCCGCCCCATGCCATCCAGATGCAGTCTCCTCATGTTTCTTCCCGTCTTGCGAAAATCCATACCCGTGGCCATCTCGGCCAAAAGGATGATGGCAGCAATGGGCGAGGCATCGATACCTAGCTTCTCGGCCAGGCCGTGCCAGCAGACCAGTAAATCCGGTACGTCCTCGGAGATATTCCTATGCTCAACGACGCCCGGAGCCCTCAGCTTGTTGTGCGGCGGAGAGTTCCGAGCCAGATCGACGAGGTCGGTGAAGCTCTGGCTGTAACATTCGTTGGATATGTCGACAGCGCTGCCGAGACGAAGGCCGAACTCCATGCCAATTCTCATACGGACTTGATCGATGGCGAGCATGGCGTTGGCGACTGAACGGGTCAAGCCGTCGCGGTAGAGGAGAAAGTCCCCCTCGGTGCTTTCGACACGACCGGCGTTCATGAGCATCATGGCGGGATGGAACACCCCGTTGACGTTGGAAAGGCTGACTTCCACCACGCTGCTGCACCACTTCAATCTCATGGGGAAAATGCTCTGGATCTCTTCGTAGAACCCGGGATGGACGTCGTTCCGCAGGGCTGAGATGAAGACAACCTGCTTCCTCCCGAAAACGCGGAGGTTGTTGCCGTCCATCCTGCACGAGTACGGGGAGAGGTTGGTCTCGAGAATGTTTCCGACATCGACTTCGGTTGCAATGAGCAAGGAGATGAGGTTTCCCGGGACTGCAATGACCGTGTGATGACTCAAGTCGTATTGTGATAATTCGTCAAAGATTGTTTGCTGACCGGTCGAGGGGACAGTGAGGATGAGGATTCTCGAGAACTCCACCACCTCTCTGATGTCGGTGGTCAGCCGTAAATGAGTGTGCCCCTCCATGATTCCTCCCAACTTCAGGATTCCTCCTTTGATCACATCGTTGGCATGGCGCGAATGAGTCTGATGAGAGTACACGAGAGTCTCTAGACCGTGATTTTGAAGGTCGGCGGCAAGGGCGAAGCCAGCTGGCCCGGCGCCCATGATCGAAACACGGGACACCATGATGCTCCAGACACAACGAAGGCGGTGCAAAAAGAATGACTATTTAAAGCGGCTTGGCGTGAAGGAAGCTAGGAAAGCAAGAAGACGACTGGAACATGGCGTCAACTTTCTTGGCATACAACTGCCCATATTAAAGGAAACCCTTCAGACGATTGTTCGGCAAAAATCATACATTTTGGGATGTCGACATGACACAGCGTGTATTCTTGGGCTGCATGTCTGCTTCCCCTACCAGCAGGACATCCTTTTACAGACGTAACCTGGTTCATAGCCCTTTACAAGCAGACCTGAGCAGACCTGAGACGGGAAGAAGGCCATATTCTCAGCTGCATAATCGCCAGCGGCCACTTTTGAATCTGCGATGGGCAGGTTTTGCCCGATGTGCTGAATCGCAGAGACGAAAGCCAAAACCGCAACGGGCGTCGGTGATGGATTGCGACACACTGGACGAAAAAGGTCGGATCGCTACAAAACATCAGCCTATCCTTGCCTGAATGGAAACGCGAAGTCTTATTTCTGCGGAAAACCATGACACTCCCTGTATCGCTGACGGCGGCAAGCTTCCTGGCTGCATACGCGTTACCTTTGTCTCGCCCTGTTTTATTTCTGCTTGGACCAAAGGCAGACCTGACCATGAGGTGTTTAGAGTTGACGAAAGCTTCTCCCCGCGTTGACGGCTCGTCCTAAACAGAGCACGGCGTTCCTCTTTTCCCCGTCAAGCCATTGCTGGCTCGCATTCCCTCCAGATCCTGAGCATCGACTCATGATAGCATCGCAATCAGTCGAAATTCGAGCGCTATGCATTACACCGTCGGGTTTGTCATTGCGGCTCTGCTCCGCCACGCCCAAGGCCAAAGTGGGAATGGCATCATCGGCTTCGGCATCAGTCTCTACGAGGACCTGTGTTGCCAGGCCTGCCACGACTCGCTAGCACCCCTCTATCTCAACTGCACCTCGTTCGATATGCCGAGCATGAGCGGCACGATGCAGATGGGAGCGATGACGGGCGTGACGAGTTCAGAATGCTACGTTTCGAGCACTCCCTGGCTTCAGTCGATGGCATATTGCATCCAACAAAATTGCAACCTCGACGGCTACCCGGAAAAGAAACAGGCCGAATGTTTTCAGAAACAGGCTGTATTTGGTGCCAAGTCTCCGACATATCAACAAAGCCTGCCGGCGACACCTCCAACTGATGAGTTGGCGGCCGATGCCATGTGGCTCAACAAGACGAGTCGAGTAAATCGGGACAAGTATTATTCGACCCACGGAAGCGAAGGGGAGTTTGCGAGATCTGAATATCTGCATTCGAAGCTTGCGTATGTGTCCTTTTCTTCGCCATTGGTCGCCGTCACCGTCACTTGCGTGAGCTCATCTCTCTCCTAGGATCACTCTGTACCTACTGGTCATTGGGCTTTTTGTTCTGTGTGGCTTCGTATCTCAAGTTGGAGTCGCGTTCCCCAAAGTACAGAAACAAATCTTTGCTTCTGCCCTTCTGCCGAAGCTGCGCCAATACGTCTTCCTCCCCGCCTTCATAGGGTCTCGACGACTAGAGCCCTTGCCAGGACAGGTGGGATATATGCCACGGAGAACCTTGAGCATTTTCATCGTCATCTACGTCATTCTCAACGTGGTTCTCTCAGCGGTAGGATTCGACACCTTCCAGCCTAATACCATGTTTAAATCCAAAGGGTTCGAGCTATGCGAGTACGTCGGAAATCGCAATGGGATTCTGAGTCTAGTGAACGCCGGCATGGCCATCTTGTTTGCCGGTCGAAACAATGTCCTACTGGCCTGGACGGGATGGAGCCTGACGACCTTCATTACTCTTCACCGATGGTTCGCAAGAATATCGGTGATTCAAGCCGTCGTTCACTCGATTGTCTACACATTGGCGTACTGGCAGCCAGGGTATGGGGGAGCCTCAGAATACCTTGCCAAAACCGGAGAACCATTCTACGTATGTTTCCCAGTCTTTCGTCCATCGGGGGGATTCTCATCTGACTGCTGAACAGCAATGGGGGATCGTGGCCACCATATTCTTCTGCCTGGCTACGGGAGTTGCCATTTTACCGATTCGCCTCAACTTTTACGAACTATTTCTCGCCCTTCACATAGTTTTCGTCGTCGTCGCCCTGGTAGGATGCTGGTATCACATAGTGCCACATTTTGGCTACGAGTTCGGATATCAAACATGGCTCTACATCTGCTTTGCGTTCTGGGCTTTCGACCGTTTGGCAAGGTTAACTCGTATAGCCTACTTCAACCGGCCCCTCGGCTCGAAAGCCGTTTTGGAAGCTGTGCCAGACACTCATGTCATGCAACTCACGGTACACCCTCATGTTGCCTGGGAATTCGGACCTGGTCAACACAGCGCACTAAACTTTCGAGGTGTCGGTTGGTTTTGGGAGTCCCATCCCTTCAGCGTCGCCGGATGGAGAGGCGGCATTGATACCTCCCTGGTAGATACCGCAGCCATACAAGAAGAGATGTCGAAAGACCCGGGGGCGATGACGAGCACCAAGCAAGTTCCACAGGTCACTCCGGCCTCTGTCACTTTCTTGATCCGTGCTGGCGGCGGGATCACGGCGAAGCTTCAGCGTCGACTGGCTCTTTCGACAGCCCCCAGGATCACGCTTCCGGTCTACACGGAAGGACCGTACGGAGGCCACAGGACGAGACACCAGTCACTGTACATGGCCGAGACGGTGTTGTGCATTGCTGGTGGAATCGGCATCACCGGCGTGCTTGGATACATCCAGGAGTACACCCGTGTCTCGCTCCCTGGCAGTGACGCGCTGGATGCAAGTCACGGCATTTTCAAGAACACCAAGCGCTTCATACTAGCGTGGTCGGCGCGGGAAATGGCACTCATCGACCACGTTCGGCAGACGTTTCTCGCCCACGCTCCGGGGGTTGACTGTTCGTTCTGGTGCACGGGTGCCAGCATTCCGATGGTGGCTTTGGAGGAAACCGGCAGGCCTGACACAACCACAATCATAACAAAGGGGGTCGTACTTGGCAGGATGGAAACCGAGGCTACCCTGCGACACTATCTTGAGGAGGGTACGCAAACTACGGTGCTGGTCTGTGGGCCTAGCGGAATGGCTGACGAGGTGACACAACATGTTGTCAACAGCGTCAGGGACGGCTACTCGGTGGACCTGATTGAGGAACCGTTTGCGTGGTAATCGAAGGCATGCAACGTTACTGTATTATGTAACCTTGGAATGATGAAGGAACAAAAGTAATGTTTACGATGCAAAGTTCGCTTCCTGTGCTTCTGTTGAAGGATATTGTCGATCTGGCCAAATAGCCCGAAAGACTAGGTGCCCACGAATACAAAGGTATCATGCCTAACGAACGTTATAATCACTGATTGACCAACAGCCAAAGTTGTGGACGTCTTTTCTAGACTGCTAGATCTATCGGTACATGTACTAGGAGTTTTCTCAGAGTAAACTACCTCGAAAACTCAGCAACGGAAGCACTGCATTTCAGGCAATGCCGATACGAGACGACTTGCGGCTATGAAGGGTCGAATTTCCCAGAGAAAAAAAACAGTCGTGCGTCATGATTCAATTCATGACCATCTAGGCTAGGTCATAGCAGCTTATCCCCTTGAGCCAGTGAGAGGTGACTCGTGAGCTGAGAAGAGCCAGGGAACAATTCGCAGTATTGCACTGCCATCTCGCCATGTCATAGGACATTGCTGCATGATTTCGTGCTGGCTCATTACATGGCATTTGAAAACCAAAGGATTTACTCGAGGGAGTAGGAGTAACCGTAAGACTTACTGTCAAAGGCAAACGGGAAGAGGTTGGCATCATTGACGTAAGTAAGGACGGTCCCAATGCAGATCTAAAATGCTTATCCAACGCCGGTTGTATGTATTATTAATTGCTAGGTATGCTGTCTTGAAATGCTCGTAAGGGACGTCAAATCATTATCATCTGAGAAACCAACCAACACCTGCAGGAAGCGCAAGCCAATAAAAGAGACTATCGAACACGAGGGCAATGCCAGGCCTCACTGCGTCTTGAAGAAAACCATGCGAAGGAGACGTCTGCCGTTGTCCGACATCAACCGAGCAGCCCACGCACGGCAAAGAATCCGAAAGAGAGAAAGAAAAAAAAAATGAGAGAGAGATAGTCAGACAAACCAGTCACCCACCACTGGTTCAAACCTCCCGAGGCTTGTCGACACACGCCTGCCTGTTGCGTTTTTCCACCGACACAAAGGCGGACGTGACCTTGATCAGGGCGGGCTTCTCCGGCTGCTCCTGCTTCTCCTCGGTCTCGTCATCCGCCTTGCGCTTGGTGATGAGCTCCATCTTCTCGCGGAACGAGTCGTCGTAGTGGGAGAAGACGGACGACGTGCGGTGGCTGTCGAGCGACGACCGGGTCGTGGCCATGCCGCCGCCAAAGGAGGAGAAGGTGTCGGCAATGGACGAAGGGCGGCTCCTCGTCGAGTTGGAACGCGTGATGGGTGCCGCCGTGGCCTGCTGCTGCCTGCTCTCGAACCGGGCCAGCTTGTCGGCCACGCTCCCCTGCACCGTCTTGAGGACGGGGAGGTCGCTGTTGATGGTGGCCTTTTTGTTCTTGCCCTCTTCGAGCTCCCGGATCCAGCCGAGACGATCAGCGGCCAGAAGACGTGAAGAGGCCCGGCGGTTGGAGAGGTCACGCCACGGCGCCGACGCAGATGGCGGTGCGGATGGTGTCGGCGTTCCCGATGGAACCGATGTCGGCGCCGGTTGCCAGGATCGTCTCCGATCCGCCCTGCCGTTGTCTACCGGCAGAGTACTCGGTACCAAAGTGAGTGAAGAGATGGCCGACGGCGTCGAGTAACGTTTCTCGGCGTTTAGCCTATCAGAAACGAGGGTGGTGGTGGTGGTGGTTTGGCGGGGTCCATTGGGAGAGGCTATCGTGCTGTGGGGCGCAGGCCGAGACGCCACGAATGGCGCGCGCCGTGGCTCGCGGAACTGCGCCCCATTGGACTGTTTTGAATTCGAGGCGGTGGTGAGAGTTTGAGTGCGGCCAGGAGTTGCGACTGGACGCGGGGTCGCTGGAGGTGGCCACGGTGTCGGAGTGTGAGTTTGAGCATGACTCGAGTTGACGATGGTGACGTTGACAGCAGGCGTCGTAGATTCTTGGGCCTTGTACGAGGCAGCTCGACTGGCGCGACGTTCCACGGCAGTGACCCTGCCCGGGTTGAAGACGGAGGAGGCGTTGATGGAAGGCGAGTATCTCTTGATCGGTGGTGGATACTGGCTCAGTGAAGACGTGTCGACGTCTGTGGACACGGTGGTCGTAGCCTTTCTGGCGAACATGTCGGCGATGGGTGTCGTCGACGACGTCTTTGGTGGCTCCTGATCTTGCGCATTCTTCTCCGTCTCTGTCGGCCTCTCGAGTGGCGGCGCAGTGCGGAATGCCTCGAGCGAATTCAAGTCAATCTCGAGGCTCGACGTCCCAAAATCCTGCACCTGGACTCTCATGAAGCCTTTTGGACCCTCGTCCAGTGAGGGTCGCTCGTGGCGGCCGTCTGCAAACACGGACAAGGTCGTCTTCTTGGCCAGCCCGCCCCCGCGCCGGACTATGCCTGACAGCTTGTCCTTGACGGACAGAAGCCGTCGCGGGCCCGTCCAGTCGCCGCTGTTCCGTTTGCTTGACATGATGCCAGCTCGCTGCTGTTCTTGTGGTGATCGTGTCAATCCGAGGATTAGCCCCGTGCTTCAATCCAAGGGAAATCGACAGAGAGAGATCACGTGAAGTAAACAGAATTGGCCCGGGGATCGCATTGATGCAGGGGCCATTATTACCACTGTAATTAGCTTCGCAGCAACAATCCGCCCCTGACCAGGGGTCTGAGGGTGCGGAATCGGTTGTATGATTGACCGTTGGGTGGGAGAGGAGGGGATCCTGGTCGTCCGAGCAGTGTTGGAATGTTATGATGCGCATCCGTGCCTATACATAGCTTCGTTGGATCGACTGTGCGGTTGTTGGAGCAGCGGCCATTAGACATGACATTCTTCGCCTCATCGTGGCCGTTTGCCTAGACTACCTTACAAAGCGAAGAAGCTCTGGCCGTCAAAGTCCGAATGCCCCCCCTTATTTTCTTCAAAGTAATTACAGCCATCCAGTCTGTGCGCGCCGTCCACTTCGGTGGAAAAGAGGGTCAAATTGGGTTGATTTAAACAGATCGGGTATCGTGTTCCCATTGGGCTCGTGGAGATTTCATCTTGGTCCAATTCCCGCAAGACGCGCTAGTCAGAAGGTCCCCCAAAGTCTTGGCCGGGTGGCTCGATAAATTTGGCAGATTCCGATGAACGCATTCCAGTCATCCGCGTTGCTCCGGCACTCAAACAGTTGCAAATGAGTTGAAGTGCAAAGGAGTAAAAGTTCCTTTTCTCGAGACAGCCATTAGCGCAAGATATGTCACGGTTGTCGAGTCTTGCTCAAAGCCTTTGTTGTTGCGCAGCGGTGAATTGACATCTCGGCAGACTGTTCGAACTTCAAAGATCAACTTCTCTCGACTGCGCCGAGAACGTTCACACATTGAATGCCCTTGAGTGTGGAAGCAACTCCACTTGCACTATGGCGGTAAGTCTCGGTGGCCTGATTTGCTGACCAGCAATCTCCAAATGTTGAGGCGATGGTCTAGACGCAGTATGTCTCGTGAATATAAACAATTTTTCGCACATCAATCTGGAACTTAATATTTTATACACTTGAGCGGGCATGCTCAATTTTGTCTCAAGTATTTATGCAATTAGCACTAACTGGGGCAAGCACGAGAGTAGAACTCATAGGGCAAGCAAGATTTGTGACATTGACTTTAATCTTCCATCTCTCGGCGACATACTCAATGAGTCGAGATGATCCCCGGGTATCTTTAGGTCGCCGTCCTGATATCGCCAACGTTTGAGGCCTACTGCTTGATGGCAACGCCTAGTTGTACCCCAGCTTCGTGGATACCGGAGAAGCAGTGCGGGTCTCAGTCGAGGGCGCCATGTCTGCCAGAAGGAGCACTCAAATCATGACGGCCAAGGTAAACTTCAAAAGGTTTCCGTTTGTGACGGATTATTGCTGGGATTTGGGTACTCATGTCTTTTCAATCTCATAGAGTCATGCTCGATATCCATTCAGTTATATCTAATTTGATAGGTAGAGAATTCGAACTTTTAGGAGAAGATGCCGCATCTAGCTTTTTACATAGTTGACTTGGAATAACATCAAATTGTAACTATGAATGATGATCAAATCACCTAGCTATTGCTGCTCATAGCTATCGCTGTACGTAAAACTCAGTCTTGCGGTGAGCTGAGGGTCTATCTTATCCAGACTCTCACTCATCATCTCACTCATTCACAATACTCTTATCCATGAATTAAAATCTGCAAGACAAGCCTCATCAACCTAATCTCTGAAATAACCTCGCTTAGCCGAGACTTCGGCTTACTGAGGCTTGCCAGCGCCAGATTTCGCAGGATCTTGACTAAACATTGGGCGCTCCCACGGCCGGTTGACATACCTACTTGAGCGTTTCCTTTACCTTCACCTCCCATCAACCTACCTGCCGAGCTCTGATGTTGTTGTGTTGAGGGGGACTTAGGTCCATCTTCCCAAATTTTCAGAGCCGATGGGACTCATGTAGCTTATAGAGCTCGCGCTGATAGCATTGCGACAACTCGCATGAGCCCTGTCTTGTCGCTATGCAACAAGATAGTTGATGACCAGCAGAACACTTGGAATACACCGTATTAGAGACGCTCAGAGCAGTCCATCGAAGCTGCATGTGCATCTTGTATCAGTGCCGTACATTTCACCGATCGATCATCGATGCATGGCTTCTTGCGCTGGACTTGTCCCCTCGGGCTTGCTGTAATTTGATACGTCATCTGCCACTTCATGTGTAAGGTTACGTTCAGCTAGGATGAGCCTGATCCTTGGCCTCCCATCCAAGTTCAATGACCTGAACATGTTGCGCGACATGAAATGTCTTTAGAGGGTATCGTAGCTGGCCACTTGCCCTCGGCAGCACATTTATCCCAAGACAGCTAAGCCGAATTCAGTTCCTTGCCCGATGCAAAGAGGTCGACATGAACACCGAGATGTATCTCGTGCAAGCTGAGAATGCCGACGCGGTGAAGGAGGGGCGGACGTCGCCGATTGATGTCCAGGCGAACTCACATGAGTGCCGTTGAAGACTGGGAGCACGGCACGTACCCTTGCTTCACACCATCATAAGACTCGTCCGACGAAAGTTCGCCGACGGTATGACTGGAATGGGAGGACAGACCCACCTTGTGTGAGGTTATTCGCGGCCGTCGAGAATGCACCCGGTCCAAAGTCACACATCATCTCAACGCCAATCTCACAGCGACGACCAACGGAGAGCCAAGCATTGAGCGGACCGTCGACGCTGACGATAGATACCCCAAACCCCACCCGTCATTCTCACCTCTGCGACGAGGCGTCGACACCAAGACTCTGCTGTAACCCCATTGAGAAGGTGAATCTTCCACCAGTCAAGCTAACAGCGCCTAAAACAAACTTCACCAGCCCCCGTCGACCCCGTGGCAGAACGGTAGGGACAGCCCGAACGCCTCGAGTCACCTTCCGGGTTAAACCCGTTTCGACAGTTGGTTAAAGCCAGAGACCCTCCCGGTGGAGCGGAGGTGGCCGTCAATGCGGGGACTCTCAACCACGAAGCACGGGAAGACTTCCTCACCGGGCCAGGCACCGGCAGCCTGGGGTTGCAATGCCGTTCGGTAGATGCGGCCTGACTAGCGCACGACACGCGTGTGAGACCACCACTCACAACACAAGCTTTGCTGCCATTCGTCGGAGCGGTAAAGGATTAAGGAAACTGAAGAGTTTCGGTGCCGGTGGGGATGGGACAATTGGCAGTTGGCCGTTTGTCCTCCCAGCCAACCACGATCGTGTTCCTGGCCATGCGATAAGATGGCTATAGACAACACCTTCCGTATTGAGATCGGGCGATGGACAGGATAAGCAGGGCCATACCGGCCCTGACACGACGGCTTCTCTTGCTCTTACGGCAGAGATGAAGCTGGGCCGTCGGGGAAATCTATTCTCGTCAACTTGTCGTTCTTCTATATAAGACCTGGAGATCTTGTCCGTATATCAGTGACGGTTGTTTAAGCAGACCAGTCCCAGCAGCTTCACCTCGTTCCGCGTCGCCATCCTCGCCCGCTTCCAAAATGCACTTCTCCGTCGTCCTCGTCTCTCTCTTCGCCATCGTGGCCTCCGCCGTCCCCACGGAACTGCAGAAGCGCGCGACCACCTGCGGCAGCACGTCGTACTCGACCGCCCAGGTCAACGCCGCCTCCAACGCCGCTTGCCAGCACGTCAAGGCCGGCACCGTGGCCGGCACGTCGACGTACCCCCACCGCTACAACAACTACGAGGGCTTCGACTTTGATGTCACCGGGCCCTGGTACGAGTTTCCCATCCGCACCAGCGGTGTGTACACTGGAGGTAAGTTTGAGCATGTTTTGGCGTCGCTGGTCGTGTGGTGAAGTTGCTGACCAAGTGTCCAAGGCTCTCCTGGTGCCGACCGTGTTGTCATCAATGCCAGCTGCGGCCAGGCTGGGCAGATCACTCACACTGGAGCGAGTGGTAACAACTTTGTTGGATGCTCTGGTACCTCTTAAATGAGCTCGAGTGCGAACGGGGTTGAAATAGGGGGGAGGTTATGACGGTGAATGATGGCGAATGAAATCTCTGTTGCGTGCTCTTGCGTAGTTTTCAAAACACAAACCCACTGCTTTACCGTTGGTCAAAAAATGGACTGTGGTGATACATGACTGATTGCAACACCGTTTGGTATTAGGAAGAGTAGGCATCAACTGCAACTGCTGCAAACAGCAAGACGTCAGGGAACCGACGTTCTCGAGAAGAGGTGAAGTTCCTAAGAGAGATCTCACATGCAAATTCTATGTAGAAACTAGTTCAAAACCCACATGCTTCCTGGGTGTTTGGCAAGTTAGAAAATGACCTCTTCCGTCGCATCGCGTACTCGCTTCATCGCCTTCTTCAACCCACTCTGGTCTTCAGCCCCGACCGCGACATCTGCCAGACTAAACCCAGTATCGGGGTCCTCGTACCAACTGATGATGCACATCTTACCACTCTCGAAGTCGTCCCTGAAGTGCTCAATAAAGTCATCGCGTCCTCTCTTGGAACTGATGGAGAAGGAGGACCCGCTCCAGAGCCCTCTGCTGGTAAAGAAAGTCCTGAGCAGAGGCAGGCAGAGGGATCCAGACGTTCTGATGTTGAGGTCGACGACGTGGAAGTGCTGAAATTGGTCGTCGTCCTTCACGACTCCGTTGGAAGCACCGCTCGTCTTGTCGTCGTTCGTCGTATGACCGTTCGTCGCGTGACCGCTCGTCCTTTGACCGTTGGTCAACGGCTTCCCTTCTTTCGACGGCGCAGTTTCAAGGACATCGGCGCCGGCCGGACCGACATAGTCGTGGCTTCGCAACCACGCGGCAATCCTCTTGACAAGAGGCCCAAACTTGTCCTTCAACTCGTCTTGGCGGGCGTAGTTTATGGTACTGCCGATCCACGACTTCCCATCCTCAATCATCTGCTCCGAAGCCGCCAAAAACATGGCATCGCTGCCGTCGTCCGTGACAAAAAACGTCAGCCCGTAGTCGCCGATCGGGTCCTCGACCAGGTCCGACAGCACGAGCGCCGCCGGTCTCAGGTGAACATTGGACTCGGTGACCGAGGAGAGGAGCTTGCGCAGAACGCCGTCTCGAAAGTCCTTGACGACCCTTTCCCTGTCCTCCTCGCTGTTGATCATGTACGTCCCGGCACCCCCAAACGTCTGCTGGTTCTTCAGCACAAACGGCAGCGGATGCGCGGCGAGGTCCGCAAAGACCCTCTCGCTCTGCTTCGCGAACCACTCGCCGCGGGTTCCGCTGCACGCCCGTGGGATGACAAACTCTGCGACGTCGCCTTTGCACGTGGTGCAGCACAACCGCGCCTCTCCGGCTACGCCGTCCAGCTCGACAATCTTTGACTTGGGCGTGGGTAAGCCCGAGTGAGCAAGCGCGGCCTTGGAGTTGAGAAACCAGTGGGTTTCTGGCGGGACGACGAGGTTGTACTGCTCCAGGCCATCCAGGACCAGCTTGTACGCGATCAGGTCGATGCCCGACTCCTTGATCGGGATCTTGGAGGGCCCAGGACAGAAGACGAGATCAGGTCGCTGCTTCTTGTCCAACACGGATATCGTCCTCTCTGCCTCGCGCTTGTCGTGGAGCTTCTGCTTCTCCGTCTCGTCGATGTTGAACAGGATCACGGCGGTGTCGCCGCTGATGAAGGCGTCGCGCTGAGGTATCAAGGACAGGTACTTGATGGCCAACTCTTGCTGCTGCTTCTTGTCGACGGAACGGCCGTTGCTGCCATTTTCCTTGGGAACCGAGTTGAAAGGGCTATCTTGGTAGAGGTACTTGGCGTTCCTGGGCACGTTGGGGCTGAGTTCGGAGCCCGAGTTGATTCCACAAAGGATCTGCGCGATGCGCTTGTGAGCGTTTTTGGGACTTGCCCGCCGGTACAGGTCCGCGAGCGTGGTGTCAAGGGTGACTGTTGGTAGGTCGACCATGGCGAGCTGTTCACGGGCTGGCATTCGGTTCATGTCAAAGGGCAAGCAGATTGGAGAGGAGCTCTGCTTTGACGACAGCTTTGACGACAGCACCTCAGCCGCACGATCTGCTTTGCGGCTTCTCGGCCAATTTTAAGGGGGGAAACGAGTGGCAGGCAAGGAGGAAATAAGGCGTGCGCTAGCTGCACATCAAGTTCCCGCCGTGGCTGCGCCAGGCTCGACGTGATCACGATGATCTCGGGTGATTGGTTGGTGTTGTAGATCGTCCAGGGCGGTGGAGCGGTGCGTCCGCCACGAAGGTGACGCCTCATCTCGCACAAGCGAGATCCTGTGAGCCCGTGTTGATGTCATTGTCGAAAGCCACGTTTGCAGGGAGCTGGCCGGGATTCGCTTCGCTTGTAAAAGACATGTGGCGTTTGGGTGTCCCTCCCACCGCCAGAGCCCAGTCACATGTGAGACTTGTTGACGTCGGCCCTGGCACAACAGGATTGCAAGTTCCAAGGATGTGGAAAGCCGGATCTTGATCGGATGATGGTGCCACGATGCCACGATGCCACGTTGCCGTCGGAGCTAATGATTCAACCTGGAGTTGTGAGACTACTAATTACGAGCCTGCAGCCCTACCGGTGCGGCTCTTGGCAAAGTTGCATCATTGCCGGAGCCAATTGTCCAACTTCCCGTTGGCGTAGATCAGGTGGTACGTAATGCGGCGGACAATCCCAAGTGGTGACATGTAGGAGCTTTTCTCCCGACCAAAATGCTCATTATTCTCAGAACTCCACTCCTTTATAAGCAGCAGTGATCTATTTCAGTGACTTGGGAATTGAAAGCGGGCAGGCCTCTTGATAGGTAAGATATCATTAGTGATGCAATGGCTGTAGCAAGGGATTCATAACGGCGTTGATGAACAAGCCTTGTATGATTGCTTCCTAAACCAGCCTTGGCTTCTGCTGCATCCTTCTCTGAAATGTTCGACTCAGCGGCGCTCTGCTCAGCAGAATCATCTTATCGCCATTGGCCTCGCATCACTCCTTACTCGACATGTCCAAGGTATCGTTCTCGGGATACAGAAAGTTGTGAGGATCCTCCCAATGATGAAAAGCTGTGATTATCCTCCCAATGATGAGTTGCTGAAGGTTGCCTCAGCACAGCAACCGTTGACGACCGCGAGATGGCGGTCAGGATGAGAGTATCCGTTATTGGCAGCATTGCCAACAACAGACCAAGGTCTCCCAAACTTCAGAATGGACTTCCGCCGTTTGGCCAGCTGGGTCCCCAGCACTAAAGACTAGCTCCATAGCATCTGACGGAAAGGCGCTGCATGAGAGGTTGTATCTCATCCGTTCCATTGACGGTGAACTCAACCGTCCCCACAGCTGCTCGTACAGCAGCGGCGTAGGCGTGAAGTGACCAAGACAACTTTCCATGGTTCTTCATCGCAGGGGGGGGTCTCAAAGTCGAGCGTGGTTGAGGTTCACGCACTCGGCAACAGGCTCAATGAAGAGAAGTTCTTCCGACCAACTTGGCCTCTGCTCGATCTTGGTGGGCACGGTATGGCTACGTAGTGAAAACCGCAATTTGCCGTCAAGTTGTGGCTGTTGGGAGAGCACAGTACCTCAGCCAGCACAACCACGACGCTTTCAGATATGAGGAATATTGAACACAACGTGTGTCGACGCTGACGCTGACGCTGGGTTACTTCAAAATGTAAACTACCTAGTTCAGAGCCCTGGCCCAGCTATCAATCCGACGCGAGTCGAAGCAACCATCTGGTCCCGCAACACCCCATACAGACGCCGACTCCAGAGGGCCTTCCGTGATCCCTTGCACCTTCTCATCATGTCGACGTATCGGCAGGTAGGTATACTATACAATGTTTGACTTCATCAATAATACAGCAGGATCGTCTTCGTCCTGAGCCCGAGACTTTTGATCCAATCGTCCGATCATTCCACCTCCATTGCGCCGTCGCTTTCGAGGTTAAGTTCGAGCACGCGGGCGTATTGGATGGTGAGCCGTTGAAGTTCTCTGAATTTTCCTGTTCTCGACGTTAGCAAAGGCTATCGTGGGGTATGGAAAAGGCATACCGAGAATCATTACGACACCCTTGAGCAGTTCCTTGCGGTCCCAGCCACAGATCTCTTCGTCCTGGCTGAACCAGCCTCGCCCATTCTTCTGGTCGACGTCTTTCTCCCGAAGTATACCGCCGAGAAGACTGTTAAGCAACTCCTCTACTTTGCCGCGGTGGCCCTCTGCACCGATACGCTTGGCGTACATGAACAAGTAGAGCCGGAACTCATCGCGGGCATTGAGATGAAGGGCGGCGGCAATGCGGTTCTCGAGGTGAGCGATGCTGACCGTAGACTCGAACCCTTCGAAGCCATCCTTGGACAAAAGCATCTTGACTATGCGCTGCAGGGTGTACGCCCGTCCCTTCAACAGGAATTCGTTCGTGGTGTGGCGTTCGAGGAACGGGATGATGCCTGCAGAGACGTTGGCCGTATCGGCGTCCTTGGGCTTGGTCGGCGTGATCGGGCCCACGGCTGTCGACTGCAGAGCACTGATTGCAGTATCATTGCTGTTCCAATATTGTGAGCCAACTGCCCACCAAGCTTCGCTGACTCGCTGCCAGGCAAACATGTCACGTGTGTAGTAGTAGCCGTCGCCATTGGTAAGAGTGACAATGATGTGGCCGACCGAGTTGAGTTGAGCCGACGTGATGCCAGGCCCAGGCGTCGTCGAGTTGAGATTAAGCGTCGTTGTGGCAAGTTCGAGGACCGGCCCGAGGGAGACTGGCGGGTGAAGGGCCGCTTGCCTGGCCAGATCCCAGACGTGACATAACCCGACGGCGTTGACGCACAAAAGATAACTGAACCGGCAGTCGAGAATGACTGGCTGAGATTCCATAATGATGGGGTTCATCAGCCGTCGTCCGGCCGGTGTCCACGTATAGATGCTGCCATCCTCGCACGCCGCAGCCCAGAAGTCCTTGCTGCCTGTGACCAGGATGACGGCTCTGGGGAGGTAGTCTTGCCAGAGGACCGTCCCGCGCTTTGTAGCCGATACGAAGGATGGATCTCTCATCTGGACGGGGTTGCGGGCCTCTAGGATGATATTCTCGGGCACCTTCGATGCCTCATCAGTGCTGCTTCCGGGTAATAACACGCCCCGCTCCAACGGCCGCAGGATTTGCGATCTGACCTTGGGCACAGCCAAGCGAATCTGCGCAAAGGCGATGCTCGGGTTCAAGACGGCAGGGCGGAGATATTCTGGCGTAGGAACGACGCCGTGAGCTGCTGGGACGATGGCAGCAGGCTCAACACCATCGACGCCGTTCAAGACGACCGGGGTAGGCCCCACGGCCTGACGTTTCGAGGCGTGTTCCTCTTCCTCTTCGCCCTCAGCGGTATTCACTCGCCTCTTGTTACCAAGGAGCATTGCCGCAACTCCTCCCTTGGGGAGTCCTTCGAGTGGCCTGTCGAGGTCTAGAATAGTCTGCGGAGCTTCACTCTGAGATGCTCTCGCGGCCGACGTAGAACCTACCAGCTGTGTTTGGGGAAGAGACGACTGGCTGGTGCCCGAGGCGGAGACCAGGAGAGGCGCAACGCGTTTCCTGCCATCTTTCCCGACTGTCACCCGTGATTTGAGCTCCTTGACCCTCTCTGCGGCCTTGTCGGCGCTCTCTTCTGCCGGCGTCTGTTTCTCTCTCTCCTTCTCCTTGTCCTTCTCAATATCCGGCTCGACATTGCCGTTCGTGGGTTTAGGGGTCGAGGTGCCTGTCGCTGAGCCAGTAGGCTTCGTTCCGTTGGTCGTCGGTGCCGGTTCCTTTGCAGATGGCCCATCGCCCATGAGAGCACCCATTCTCGACTCAGCGGCGCGCGACTCGCCAGCCTTGCTCTGGTTCTCCAAATTGAGGCCTTCTATATCCTCGGCGATACCCATTCCTTTCCGAGACGCCCCGTACTTATGCAGGGCCTTGTCGTTTTCTTCGGCATTCGCAACCCATCCCAGCTCGCCTCTGCCGAACTGGATTCCGACGACAGCGCCGTCGAGACTCGAAGCAAAGATGGTGGATCCGTCGGGAGACCACGCAAGATCCGATATAGACTTTCCGGCGATGTCCTGGAGGATGACTACTGGTCTGCTGGTATTGGTGTTCCATATACTGAGAGTCTTGTCCTGGCCGGCTGATGCGATTACAGTCACGAGCGGATTGTTGTCGGTCTGTATTGCGGGGTCCTCGGTGTAGAAAAGTCTGGGCGAGAACATGCAGACTTCTGTCGGGCCCTCGTGTCCGATGAGATTGATCTCGCTGTCCCACCTAGTACGCTCGATGATCGCAACAGAGCTGACGGGGCCGTTAACGGCGTTCGGGGCAGCAATGTGGTTACCGTCGGGGGACCAAGAACACCGTCGGAAGTAGGTAGTAAGCGGCGAGCTCTTGAAGGGTGTGCTGATGGTAGTCTCCAAGACAAAATTGTTGACCATGTCGTGTTGTGTCGCATTCGGCGCCGGGGGTGTGAATCGGAAGATCTTGATGGTTCGGTCATCGCTGGCTGTCGCGAAGAACTTGTTTGCGGGATCGAAGGTGATTCCTTTGACATGGCTCGAGTGGACGGTGATGGTCTTGAGCTTCTCGAAGCTGTGACCGGACCACACGACAATCTTGGAGTCCAGGCCGACGGACACCAGGATGGACGAGTCGTAGGACCAAGCAAGATCCTGAACATCGTTCTCGTGGCCGACAAGACGCTTGTACGTCTTCCAATTCTCGATCGGCGGAGGTTCCGAGCCCAAGCCTGAAATGAAACCAAAAGTTAGCAGTCACGAACGGCCCAGGTTGCTTCACGTTGGGCAAGGGCCGCAAGTTACCAAAGGAAGCCACCGGAGGGCTCTTGTCGAGATGGTAGACGCAAATGAGCTTGTCATCGGCGCCGGAGGCAAGGTAGCGGCCGTTGGGGGAAAAGCGAACGGAGTGGATTGTGCCAAGATGATGGCTCATGTGGCAGAGCTGGCGCGGCTTCTTTTCCAATGTTTTGTCGGCATCCCCGTAGATTGCTTCGGTAGACCATATTCGAACGTGGCCGTCGCCTCCAGCAGTCGCAAGTCGCTTTCCGTCCGACGAAACATGACAGCTGTAGACTTCGAAGTCCTTCTGCTCTCCGCTATGGCTCAGCCATGTTGGCTTGATGACGCGCATCGCGAACGGCCCGAGGGCATCTAAGGGTGGGATTCGAGGCTTTCAATCGAGCTTTCGGGATGCGCAAGCGTGGTCAGAAGATGGAGGACCGTCGGTTGAACGAATTGATTTTTTGTATCGTATACAGTGTGCGGGAGAGGTGGTATAGCGACAATGGATCGAATCGACGGTGGGTGGTAGAAGTCGTAGTGAAGTCGTAGCAGTCGCGATAGACCTTGACGTCTCTCACCAGACTGGGAGTTGGAGTTGGAATTCGCAAATGGAAAGAAAACGCGTTATTGCGGAGCCCAGTCGTGTTTCCATGCGCGTCCCAAGCTTCAGCTTCAGCTTCAGCTGCACCTGCACCGCTTCGCTGCGCTAAATTGGCCCAACTCCTCCCCAATTAGCCCCCAACAAGCACAAATGCCTGCTCGTCCACCAATCCCAGTGGCCTCGGGGAGGCGCCTCAGTGTGTCATCGACTCCTCGCCTACTTACTGTGGTAAGCCGCTGAGGCGTAAACATAAAGCTGACGTAAGGCGGCATATCGTGAGGGCCGGTAGAATTCCGGTCAGCCGATGACGGATGATTCACGGACCGGACATGAGGATGATGACGGAATAAGGTAGGAACCCGGGCCCAAACTGGTAAGTAATTACCGAGTTCACTTCCAAAGTTAATGGGTGAGATTAATGATCATTGAATTCAACTTTCTCAGTATAGGTTCATCAGCAGAGAGATTGAAGCTGAGCGGCATGGGGTGATCGGAACTCCGAATCCGCAGCAGTGAACCTCAGGGCAGCCACAGTATCCATTGCACGCATCGTCCCGACGGCCGAATAGTCAGCCCTCAATCGGCGTCCAAGTAATCATTCCGACTCCCACTAACCCACGCCGAACATCGTAAGTGGAAAACAAAGTCCGCACATGCTGACCAACACCGTCTTTCGTCGTGAGCGCACGTCAATGCTGGCACCGTCCCGCACAACAGCAACCCGACAACTCCGGTTATTAAGTTTTGAGGATATGATGTGCCGAACACCAAGGCAACATGTCCTGCCATCAGTACCAAGATAAAACATCATGCTGTGATCTCCCTTTGCCGGGGAAATTTCCAGAGCTCAATCAGAGATATCCGACCTCGCACTTGACAGCTCGTAGGCTTGATACACGCTGAATCCCCACCCAAGTCACTCCCCTGGACTGCCCAACATGTCCGTCATCACCAAGAAAACCCTCGTCGTTATTGGCGCGACTGGCTCCCAGGGCGGCTCTGTTGTCCGCACTTTTCTCAACGACGAGAGCCTCTCGGCTGAGTGGCATGTCAAAGGACTTACCCGCAACGCCTCGTCTGCAGCAGCGCTCGAGCTATCCAAGCTCGGCGCTGAAATCGTTACGGGAACCCTTGACTTCGTGTCCGATCTGAAGGCGGCCTTTCAAAACGCCACAGCCATCTTCGCCGTTACCGACTTTTGGAGCGCCATCGCCAACCCGGCCACTGCGGTCGCCGCACAAGCTCAAGGGAAACGTCTACCCGTTGTGGCTCAAGAGATCGAAGAGCAGTGGGGTCGTAATCTAGCCTCTGCCGCAGCGGATATTCCCACGCTCGAACGCTTCATCTTCAGCAGCCTTCCGCCCGTCTCTGAGTTGAGCAAGGGGAGGCTGGTCCATGTACACCACTTCGATGGCAAAGCCAACATTGTCAAGCACATCCAAAAGACCTACCCTGCTCTGTGGTCCAAGACATCCCAGATTCTGATCGGGCATTACAACACGAACCTCTTACAGGGTTCTCCTTTAGCACCCTTCTATAACCCCGAGAAGAAGCAGGCCGAATTCTTTGGTCCAACTGGCCCAGACGCCCCTATGCCTTTCATCGACGCAGCCTTCAGCACTGGTCCTTTCGTCAAGGCCCTGATAATCGACGAGCCCGCGGGAACCGTCTTAGCTGCCTTCGATGAGTGGCAATCGCGCAAAGAGACGATTGACTTTCTCTCTAGCCTTACCGGCAAGAAGTTTGCCTGGGTTCAGAAGAGTGCGGAGGAGCTGGCTGCCGCGTCCCCTCTCGGCCTTGAGTGGCCCGAATCACACCTTTTTGTCGATGAATACGGCTACTTTGGCCAGAAGGTGGAGGGCTGGAATGATACTCTGACTTGGCCATCCGATCTGAAGAATCAGGTCAGGGTACGCAGTGTCGAGGGCTGGCTGAAAGAGCAGGACTGGAGCTCATTCTTTGTCGAGGCCTAAGGCGCTGCGTTCGTTTTCACTTGAATCAATCATGCCATCGGTACCAGGGCTATCGCTTCTTGTGATCTTTCAGCTTAATATTCGGCAAAAATACAAATATCCTTAGCGGAACATGTCGACCGCGCAGCAACGTTGAACGTCGAAACTTGTGGCTCCAAGGTCGATAGTCGTATGCTAGTACGGCCTAAGGTTTGCATTTATTGTGTCACCAGATCTAGAGCTTGTACACCAGCTTCGTAGCGGAGATGTTCCCGTTGCGGTACTCTTGGAACCCCCGAATCACGCCGTCAAGCCCACCAGGGATGACTGTCGGCTTGTTGGGCTTGATCTTCCCTTCCTCTACCCATCTGGGTAAGTTCGCAAAGAATTCTTCACCAAGCCTGTGGTCATCTTCATGCGGCTGCCATCTTGTCAGCTGCTAGAATTTTTCATGATTCGTGTCTGCTCACCGGCCAGTGAAAGTCACCATAGCGGTGGTCCTTGAGGAAGGCAGTCCAGACCAGCACATCCATAACTTTGGTGCGCTCTGTTACGTCTTCCGTGTTGGTTTTGCCTGGCCTGACGGTGCAGAGAGCGCCGCCTCGATCATCGATCGCCTGAGAAGCGACGTCCGAAGATGTCTTATTGCCGATGGTGTCAAATACGTACTTCAGATCGGGCGCTGCTTTTCGGATAGAATCGACAACATCTTTGTCGCGATAATCAAAGGCGCGAGCCGCCCCGAGACTTTTAACAAGTTCGAAGTGGCGAGGACTGCAGGTTGTGACAATGCGGAAACCATGAAGAGCGGCGATTTGGATTGCGTACAAGCCAACGCTTGCTACTTGTCTGTCAGCAGCTGGTGCAGAGCAGGTTGAATCCACGCTGGAACTCACAGCTACCGCCCCAAACAAGTAGCGAGGTCTTGGATTTGCTGTCCCTGGGAATCGCGAGGCAATCCTTGGAGAAGAGTGCGAGCCACGCGGTCATGGATGCCAGAGGAAGTGTGGCCGCCTCCTCCGACGAGACGTTACCTGGGACCCGAAAGCTGATACGGTCGTCCGCCAAAGTGTACTCGCTGTAACCTCCCAGGCCCTTGATCTCACCTTGGCAACGTCAGCGTCTTCGTGTGTCGACAAATCTCGGGTAGACATACCTCCCCAGATGAGACCAGCAACGACGTCTCCTTTTTGGTGACTCCGAGCCTGGCTGCCAATGTTGTCGACCGTGCCAACGAAATCGCACCCAAGGACAGCGCCTTCGCCGAACGCGTTGCTATCGAGGGATTGAACTTCAGGGGAGTCAGCAATCATCACATACAGGGCCGGGAAGTCTCAAATTACCATCGGTTGGGTTCTGCGCAACATGAGAGACCTTGACCAGAACCTGGTTGGCAGCTGGTTGAGGGGTTGTAATCGATCGCTTCGCCAAAATCGGCTGCCCATCTTTGGATGAGGAATCAGCAGGTGATTCGGTTACCAGAGCTTGGCAGTGTTCGGGGGCCATCTTGTTGGATGAAGTTTGGTCCTGATGGTTAAAGGATAGGCTTGGTCGTTGCTCAGGGTTTGCTTCTTTAATAACTCTGTGGAAGTATTTACGGGCGGGTTATCTGGTTCTTCTACTGTGGCAGGTCGATTCTGAGCATTACGTCATGGGCTGCAATCATAACACGACGGTGTAGTCGTCCAGAGCTAGTGGGGTTGCCAGTCGAGATCTTACAAATCAATCCCAACGGTCAAGTCGATGTTGGGGTCGAAACCCCAGTTTTGTTGTTTGCAAAGCGCCGCAGTTTCCTGGCCATTTGGTTGAGAACAGAGCGGTACGAGAGTGGAATCGGCGGGATTCAATTGCCGAACGAGACGCCTCTTTGTGGTATTCGCGTTGGAAGCGAACGCTGGCCAGAGTATATTACAACTTTGGGTCAACGCCTATTAGCAGGTCTACTGCTCATCATTTTCTCGTAATGCGACATTTTTTAAAAATAAACGCCCCTCTCAACTCCTGTTATCCCATGTGCGGCGGCTATCGAAAGGTGCCTGCGTAACGTCAAGCCTCGTGACAGAGCCCTTGGATGATGGTGGCGGATTATTCTTAGCCATTCGCGGATATAGTATGCTGTTTGGGGGGCGGCCCAACTTCATCTCCCTGGTTTTGCAGTTCCTCAACTCTCGTGTTCAATGAAGAACCCAGCTGAAGACGTTGTCACATCTGACAGATACTCATCGCCAGTATCGCTTTCCGGGCCCCCAGACTGTAGAGGTCCTAACGCCGCGGTGTGGGCGATCTCGGGCCGGTAACCGTTTCCCAGATGCTGTACTAAGACGGTATCACCGTCAATAGGCTCATTTTTCCTTCTTCCCTGGAGAGGAAGGCGGGTAGTTTCCTTGCCATTACTACCACGATCACCTCGCGCCCTGCCTGTTGGGAACCTGGGATCATGCCACCTTGCTAGGGCACGATATTCCATATCATCTTCATTGACGAGATATTGAGGTCGCAGGAACGTGTCTTCCTCGGCGTCAGTAGCGACTTCTCGAATCAGGCGCCGCCATGGCAAGTTCGCTCCAGCGTCTCCTCCTGCATCGTCTGGTTGGGAAAGGAATGGGAACGGCGGCGTGACGCTAAGTGATGATGTAGTAGGTCGATAGCCCTGCATTACTTGTCAGCCCAGTGTCTGGATGACATGGAGGTTCCGGTTATGTAGAACTGACCGTATGTATACTTCTACAATCAAGGTCTCGAAAAGCATCAGTTCGCCGCCCTATCTCATCATCCATTTGCCTTGACGTCTGTCGTACTGTCCGAGTTACTGGAGTGTGTTTCTTTCCCCACTCAATGAGCAAAACGTCATTGCTCATGGAATCGCCTACAGTTTTGTCTCGAGAGATCGTGATGTCCATCGTCGCCCCCGGAACGCCGTTTCGCATATCGAGTATCGTCGGTTGTCAGAACGACGGAGGTGTAATTGTTTCGAAGGAGATGATCGCAAGCGGCGAAGCTACTACAGTCTGTGATGTGATCTTGCGCAGTAGGCAGCTCTGTGAAAGCTCGTGCGAACCAGGCCGTCGTGACGAGAACGGAGAGCTGACTGCGTGATGATGCCGCAAAAGGAACGAGGTAGAAGATGACGCTAGAATCAGCCACATACCTGACACGTGCCTCACTGCAGTGCGGCACAGCATCCACGTATGGTTCTGAAATTGATTGATTCAATCATGTATCGCCAAGGAAGTGTGGCTACGTAAACTACTGGAGGAACCCCCTCACCTTGTCATTTGATCATGCTGCATCTCATCGTGAGAGAACCCGTGATGAACTTGCTTGAGATAACCCTCGAACTTGTTGGCCTCATGAATCACAGTTTGTAGGTGTCCATAACCCAAAGGCCTTTTCTCGTAAGACGAGAGCTGCCGCGCCGTTGAGATTACGTTACGAATTTCGCGACCATTGAGGTTTTCTTTGGCCAAGGCGGAAATTGACGCTCTGATCTCTGCCGCAGTAATGCTATAGCTTCCGGAAATCCGTTGGCTGCTCATTTCCATCTCCTTGAGCCTTTTGACGAAGTTGGTCCAGATTTGAAGTCTTTGGTCGCGGTCTAAGTTGGTATAACGTAGGTTCAGTTGAATCCTCGATTTGAATGCTTCGTCAAAGGTTCCAACTCGATTCGTGGTAAGAATGAGAATTCCTGCAGCTGATTAAGTCTACTACCCTCCAATTGTCCGGCCAGTCCTTGAATCTTACCGTCGTAGTATTCCAACACTCTTAGAAATACTGATGTTATCAGCATTTTTCTCGAGCAGTACGAGATGAAACTAACCTGATACCAGGGCATTCCTCTCAAGATTAGCAAGCGACCGTTGTTCAAGGAAAACATCCGCTTCATCCAAAAGCACAACTAGTAACAGGAATAGTATTTCATCAGTGGCGTCTTCAAGTTGAATATGAGTCAACGAACCGCAGCCCCAAGTCTTTCCCAACAAAGACACCGTTTCCAGGTACTGTGCGTGTTAACTTGACGATCTGCGCCAGCACTTTAATAGACGAACCTTTTCGACATCATGAGCTTTGGTGCCCAGGTCCCCACACGTCACCTTGTAGAGCGGCCGTTTGGCAATTTCAGCAACACTGCATTGACATTAATAGCTGTCGGCGAATGTGGTCGAGCTGAAAAGAAGAGCCAAACCTTTCGGCCGTGAGAGTCTTGCCAGTGCCAGGGCCGCTTTTACGTAATTGAATCAGCAGGTGTAGATGACCATCGTGCCTCTCGATGCGAGCACTTACCCATGGAGGAGTATAAACAGTCCGTTTCCTTTGCCTTCGATCACGTCTGCACCCTCCTCCGAACGTACGCGGTTGGTGACTACTGCCTTAATGAGACTTTTAGTCTTGGGCTCGATGACCAAGTCTTCGAAAGCCTTATCGTTCCACTCCACTCTTTGGATAAAAGCCACTTCGAGAAGTCCTGTGTGCGCTTGTCAGTGCCCCAGCGAAGTCATCAGAGAATGTGATTGAACACCTACTCCACTCTTTATTCTTCATGTCGAAACCCTTGACAGTTGAAGGAAGGCACATCAAAAACTCGTCATCCGAGGGCGGGTCATCTTGGGTCATGTTAACATCGATCTCGCCGATGCTTGGGTCCACATGTGAACGCTTCCCTCGGTTATGAGACGCCTTTTCTAGGGCATTCTCGTTTTGCGCAGGGTGCATCTTCTTGTACATGTTCATGTCGACCATAAAGCGTCTGTGGAACTTGATGGTGGTTAGTGGTGAGAAGTGGCAAGACTTGCGATACTTACCATAGACTCTGCAAGATCGGAACCATCTTTCGCATACGAAACATAGTTGCGATACCGACATTGCCAAACTGTTTTCCCTCGTAGACGAAGTGCATTGATGACTTTTTCATCGGCGAAGGCGGCAGGGTATACCGAGAGATCACACACTCGGAACTCTTCCGTTGCAGATTTTGCCGGAATGTGGTGCAACGACAACACGACGTTTTTGAGATGAAAGGATCCATCAAAGTCCCAAGATGTAGCCGGAACGTGCCCTCTAAACCTGTCGGGATGTGGTTTCTCCACCAAAAGCCAACCCCTCGCTGTTAGACCGTCAACTTGAGCCGGAGTGCTTCCTCTCTCTTGGGATATAAGAAGAGCGTTTGGTACCTATCACAGCTTAGAATCGGCATTGATTGTGTTTTCCGCTGTAAGAACTTACAAAGACGTATCTAAGCAGATTCGTGGTGATTAAGCCTCTTCCAGTGAGGCTATCAACCATGGCCCATTCAGAGCCCATGCGTTCTTCTATGTAATTCTTTACTACATCAACGTACTGCTTCTGAAGGACGCTCGTCAACTTGCTTTCAGCCTCAATCGCAGTACGGCGATGATACCACCAGAGATAAGGATACAGTATACTAGCAGGCTTTCTGTCATCGAAATCGGGATGAGGCAGGTTGGTCAACGCAGCATGGGATAGAGCTGTCAACGCTGCTCGACATTCGGCCGAGACCAGCTCGATGTATTCCCGTAAGAAGAACTGTGAGAGGTCTGCCTCGGAAAGATGGTCGAATTGACTTGGTCTCTGGCCTTGGAAATCGTAGCCGCAGCACTGGTACTCCCGATAGACCAGGGCGCTGACACTCTTGTTGCGCTCCAGGTAAAGCTCCATGTTCCTGATGTTGCCACTCCCTCGGAGGTGTGCTTTAAAAGGCCCGCTCTGTACAACCCAGGGAGGATCTAGATAGAAGGTGTCGTTTGTGTGCGAGGATACCGAGACGCCGCACTTGATGGCATAGACGACCTGGAATCGCGGAGGACCTGGGTCTGCCACAGATTGGTACTGCCTTCTCTCGGCATCTCTCAACTTCTCTTCTGCCTCCTCAATTCCGTCAAGGATATTCTCTTCGGTGGCAGTTTCGGACAATTGGAGCAAGCGACAGAGCTCGCTCCGCCAGTTGACGACATATTTCGGACGATGCTTGGATTGTAAGGGAGGGGGGGAAGACGAAGCATCGGACTCTGCTAAATGATGGCTGTTAGTCTTTAACCTGCCACCATTTCCAGACCCCAAACCCCATACTGACCCTCTTCTCCCGGCACCTCACTTCCGTTCATTGGGTCTTGATAGGTACTTTGCGGGGGCGACTGAGATGTTGGTACATTTGCTCCTCGAGGTACAGTGGCTTTGTGACGGTGTGGATTGTCCGTGATCGTTCTTTCGCGGCCCGGGCCAGCGGCTCCATGCGGACAGTGCCGTTTGTTCGACGACATTATCGGAAGAATCGTGATATGGAGTTCGAGAGCCCAATGCCGCAGGATAAAGAAGGCTTGGTGGCTCTAGTTCGCAAATCAACGTTTGAGAGACAGCCTGATCTTACACACACACCTGGGCGTTCCGCTTACTTACTGTGCCGCCTTCATTATGAACCAATGACAACAGTCTACAGTTTTCCTTATCAATCTTCTCCCAGTAATCTCAGGCATGGCTATGTGCGGGGTACGATGACGCAGTTTTCTGACCGAGAGAATGCTGGTTTGAACAGGTAGTTCTCCGACTGCTGATGAACTGCCAAGCCGTTGCTGTCGCTGGCTTCAGCTCAGATATTCTTCATGGACAGACTTGCGGAAGAGATACAGAGACAGATAGATACATGCCCACGCTCGGCGGACATTCTACAGCCAAGGAGTTGCCAAGCGGACAACGAAGGACTGATGACGCTACAGTCAGAATCAGACAACTATCGCAGTACTTTGCAGTATGCTTTGCATCAAATCGAGGGTAACGTTGGTTTGCTTTTATCAGAGCCATCTGCTTCACTTTCTAATCTCTGGTTTTCAGGCTCATCTTCCTCTGATAGAGCGGCGGGTTGCCAATCTTTCCTTGTGGACTCTTCTTTGCTGTGGAAGATTCCAGCTTTCTCTAGGCCAACATCGTTCATGCTCGGCAAAGAATGGCTCCTAAAACGTGCAGAGGCCATACAAGCTCTCCGTAGAACGAGGGCAAACGCGGTCATCAATGTCGACGATATCTGGGCCGCGCAAGCTCTTTCCGAATGGATCGCTTGCCACGATTCCCAGATAATGGTCGTTCAAGGCTGCTCTCAAACGGTAGCCCGGCTCGAGCACTTTGGTTGCGAACTTGTGAGGTTGTTATCTGATAGAACGCCCACAGCCTTCATCATCCCGTCAGTAATCAAGCCTGATGAGAACAATGTTCTCGGAGCAATGAAACTCGAACATCTCATGCAACAGCTGGCGCTCCAAGTCCTGCAGATGGTCCCTCCTCCGGTAAACGTTCAGTTTCTTTCAGACACATTCCAACGCTTCAAGACTTCTCAAACTCCCGAAGAATGGCTCAAAACCTTACAGTCTATTCTCAATGGCGTGCAGGGGCTGCATGTTGTGATAGATACGGTAGTACTCACTGGGGAGGATGAACCCTTTTCCCGCCTTCTGAAATCCTTCTCAGCCCTGTTGCAAAATCTCCAAGTACAGTCGCCTTCAACCGTCGTCCGCGTAGCTCTTCTCCGTCGACGCAATCATCATGATGAAAACGACGGGTCCATACCAACTATTGTTATTCGCCACGCTGCACCACCACTTCGACTGACGAATAGAACTTCCATGAAGCAGGTCTTGGTGTCCAAACTGAACCAGAGAAAGAGTGTTGCGGCACAAGACCGGCCACGAAGAAGCTATCTCGAGGAGTTTCTCCGTGACGAAAGGACAGAGACAGAGCCTCGCAGCCCACAGTGAGTTTCTGCTACCTTATTTACTTCATAGATTACCAGACAAGCTAACAAAGCATCTCTACGAAGAGCTATTTCCTTTCTCGACACCGCGACGCGTAGACTCAGCCCGCAACATGGGAAGCCACAGGAAGGGAACCCTCAGCTACTCGTAGCACCTGGCTCTTCCTCACAAAGTGACACCACGATGTCCATATACATGGCCAATAACGCCGAAGACGGGGCCACGATCTCCCAACCGCACAATGCTCACGAGGGCGACTCCCGGCGCATGCTATTACCCTCTCTGCACATGGCGACATTTGATATTGATTCATCACAGGAGTATAGGCGCTACAGCATTTCCGTAGCGATTATTTGCGCCCTTCCCCTGGAAACCGATGCATGTAAAGCCCTGTTCGACGAGCACTGGGATGATCTCTCCACATTCGACTTGCCTCGAAAAGGTGACACCAACGCATATTCGTTTGGACGTATCGGCCGTCACAACGTTATTCTGATCCACATGGCCAATATGGGAACAACAACCGCGGCGGCCGCCGCAGCGCACTGTAAAGCCAGCTTCCCAAGTGTTGTTTTGGCCCTTTTGGTTGGCGTTTGCGGTGGCGTCCCTTTGAACAAAGAGACAGGCGTCCAGGATATGGTCCTGGGAGATGTCATCATTAGCGATGGGGTTGTTCCTTACGACTTTGGGAGACAGTATCCGGATATGGTTTTGAGGAAATCGGGCGTCTTGGAAGTTATGGGAAGGCCACCGCCTGCGGTGGGTAACCTATTAGCCAAGCTGAAGAGTCGGTCTGATCGAAAGAGCTTGAACGAGAGAGTTTCTCATCATCTTCAACACCTGAGGAATGACTTCGGGGATGCAATAGTCTATCCCGGGGCTGACAACGACCGCCTTTTCGAAAGCACCTACAAACACAAGCACAGGATATCTTCCAACTGCCCCATCTGCAACAATTCCGACGGCTTCATTTGCGATACGGCTAGGACATCTAGCTGTGAAGAGCTTGGTTGCGACCAAAACAGATTGGTTCCCCGCCGGCGTCTCTCTGGCCTGTCGACCGACTCAGCTTGCTTACAGCCCATCGTTCACTTCGGCCTGGTTGCCTCCGGAAATTCGGTCATGAAGTCTGGTGAGCATCGAGATAGGATTGCTGCAAGAGAAAAGGTAATAGCCTTTGAGATGGAGGCTACGGGGGCATGGGAAAACTTCCCTTGCGTGGTCATAAAAGGGGTCTGTGACTATGCCGACAGCCACAAACACAAAACATGGCAGTTGTACGCTGCCGCCACTGCTGCAGCTTGCATGAAAGCTTTTCTAGAGAAATGGACATATCGCACTTGACTCCGGAGCTGCAGGAAAGTCGCTTGCTGAACCTATTGGGAGAACGGCATCACCCGTCGAGGCTCTCTTTCAACCGTTCAATACACTTCTGCTTCCAAGGTGCCTACGAAGATCTTAATCTCAATAAACTTGGAGCTGTGGTATGAAAAGACCCTGGATGGTAGTATCGGAGGTAACAGGGATGAATTTCTTCACGACGGATGATGTGGCAGTGTTGTTGTCAGAAGCCCGGTTCAGAAACTTCTGCTGATAGGATATGGACTGTGTAAAGGGTGGGATGCATTGAGTTATGGACTGCGTCAAGAGGTTCAGAGCTGCAGGTCAACAGAGTACTGCTAACCTATGGGTGACCTACCTGTACTTGAGAGTTGGCTGCGCGAACGCCTTTTGCCCCGATTTGGGGACGTCTCGGCTTTCAATATTAGTACTGCCATTAACAGAGACAGGGTGTTCCACGTGTGGCGGGTGGGTGGGATCTCTTCCATACTCCTACGTGGACGCGGAGTAACTCTTCACACAGCTTTTTATTTCTCGTCTTGAATCTTAACCTTTGCTGCCGAAAATTGAAGTTTATTTCAATATCATACCTTACCTTCTCCCTACCTCGTTGATTCGTTCTGTTTCCCCTCCGCGTTTGTTACAAACAGTGGCACAAGTGTATTCAGAGGAAACGAATTCCAGCTCCAGATACCTCGATGTCCATATTCAAAATGAGTGATTTTCGGGTTCGAGAGAAAAGCTTCAGACGGTCGACAAAGCCATGTTCGATATGGACTGTCAGTAACATATCTGTGTGCTCTCATTGCACATTTGAAGCCTGGCCAGAGTCACTCGGGTTAGCCTACCCGTCCCGTTCTCAGTACAGTGTCACGACTCATGGCGGATGTGTCGAAAAGGCGCCGACAGGGCGCACAACCACCTAGCTTCCCATTACAGATGCGGAGCGTGCATGAACGCAATATTCGAACCCCTGAGAAGTCTGTCCAGCACCCGCTTCTTAACTTACACCAAAGTTGGTTCTTCAGTGAGGATTGATGTGCCCTCACTTAGTCCTTCAAGCTAAGGGCGTCATGTTGAAGACCTAGAGCTCGGCAGCGTCTATTCGACTGGAACGTTCAGTATGGAGTGATGCCACATACGCTTACTATCAAGACCTGAATCCACTGACTTGCCACAAATACCATGGTTCTGCACTTTGACGTACGGCTCATTTGGCTGGCCCAGTTGTCCACAAGTCAGTCATATCATCACAAGTCTCAGAAGGCTATAGTGGTGATACACACTAGAACATAAGTTTCCATATGATGATATTTTCAGAGAGAGGCAGCCTAGAAAGACCAGAGCAAAACCGGAGGCAAGTCTTTAGTCCTGGAATGCAGTATGGATGAAGTTCTGATCCAATGTTGCACTAATGGCTGCAATACTCGGGCTCCGCAAGCCAGCTGATGAACATCTCATACACTTTCGAGCTCCCTCCTGTCAATGTAGGTACTGTGGCATTTTTGGGGAGGAGGCAACAGACTGCGAAAGCCAGCCGCAGAGAGTTCAACTCATCCTCAGTTCACACACTAAACACTACACACTAAACACTCAGCATCCCTTTCTCTTTCAAGCCTAATTGGGGGCTGCGGATCTGAGGGAGAAAGGGGGAGTCAGCATGATTCTGGCTGCCCAGGAAATATATCTTCATCGTGTACTTTTTCATTTACGTCTAGGGCCGAGGCCGGCACTGTCCGACCGCAGCGCAATATCCAGAGCAGCATTGGCTGTTGTTTCTGCAATCTTTGAGTCGTTGAGGTCAGCGTATTTCAGAACATCTGGTTATTTCCGACAATATTTGCAGGTTCTTACTCTCATAGTCCCTTTTCTTTCCAAGGCAGCTGACAATTGGACCACGGCGTGCCTCGAGCAATGACACGGCCTCCCTGAAATCAGCAGCAGGAATCGCTGACACGGAGACTACAGCAGCAATGTAAATGGCGAATAGAGGCAGTCTCATACTGATAATTTCTTGATAGACAAGTGACTTGATATTAAGTAAATCGTTACTATTCGTAGGAAATTCATATACGGATTGTGTACTGCCTCATCGGCAGAGGAGGTGTGATCTCCGAGATGTCTTATATCTTTCAGCAAGATATGCCAAGATCTCAAAACCAAGGATCTCCCAGATGAGTGTCTGAGTAGTTTTATGAATAACGTTCGCATATCTCTCCGCCTTTTTTATTTCCCAGCTCGCGGGGTCCATCGTTAAGTGCTAGGCAATCACGACTCATGCCCCCATTTGAGGACGTCCCGGCGTAAACTACTACAACGACTACTACTACTACTACTGTTACACGACCCATGTTTCTGAACCTTGATAGGCCGATAGAGGAGAAAACCTTTCAATTGGACATCGGCCAATATCTCCACAATAGTAAAGGCTCGGGTTCTGGCCACGCTTTTTCCGCAGACCTGTTATGCCGACTTGCATTAACGGTTGTCAGTGGCTACTGAATCCTCGCTTATATGCTGACCCCTCTTGATGCAGCAGCATGTGTCGAAGCATCACCGAACTCAGACTGGGAAAAGATGGGGTTGTCGGCGATCTCGTTCCAGGCGGAGCTTTGGGATACTTGGAGCCCATATGTACATGACATGGAACTGTTGAAGTTCGGTGCTCCAGGACGATTGGATCGAGCGCTCGGCATCCCTTTGGAATACTCTCGATGTCAGGTCGAAGATGTTTATGTCAGTAGCAATAGTAAGCATGATATAGTTCCTATCTGCTGGCTTATGCTAGTACCAGCCTTTAGTCCGGGGGACCTCAATGATAACAGGCGGTTAAATCACTGTGTTACAGATTAGTCTGACTGAACATTTCCAATCCCCATCTTACAACGAAACGAGTTACTCTCCGTTGGGAAATATAGAGCTTTTCAATATGGATTCCATCCCGGCTCATTGCCAAGCTTGAACCGGCCGCGTAAGCCAACCTTCCACTCAAGTATGTCGTTGGGCAACCCTGGTGGAGCAGGCACAAGTGGTTGGGTCGCCAGAGGCAGCATGTATCTAGACAGGCAACAAAGAAGTAGCTCTGCGCCCGTTCTTGAAACTCACCAAGCAGTTATTTATTAAGCCTTGTCATGCTCAAGGACGACCTTGTGAAAGTTCAACCGGCCATACCGCAATATGCGGTTCTGAACCGTCATTCACTGTGTCTGTCGGACTGATCCAGAGCGGAGCTCTTCAGCAAGAAGCGTAGCGTAAAGGATCCAAGCGAGGAAGTTAAGGCGAACAAACGATTAATGCTCCGTACACAGACTTTATACTAATGTATACTGCGTTTAATATAATTAGCAGCCTACTTCCACGGACCTACCTTGCGAACACCTGAAAGTGAGGCGCAGCTCATCTACGTGGCTGTGGTGCCCCTTCTAACGACACTTCACGTTTATGAGAGAAGTCCACATTACTCGGGTGAAGAAGCGACAAGCAGCCATCACCAAGAGCGATGATGTCGGTCTTGTAGGCGGGTCATAAGCCCTATGATGCCCTAAGGCTCCACATGGTCCTAGAAAGGTTGATTTTGACCGACATACCAGACCAGCGGAGCTCCCATAACCAAAGAATTTCCGTCGTAAATCCTTGGACCATCCTTTCAAGGATCCAGAGACCGGTCCAGACAAGTGTGTCACGGCGGAAAGGTACGCCAACACCACCAGCGCAACCGGGAGTTTCTTGCGGAGCACTCCGAGATATCTCTCAAATATATCCCTGGCCACCAAAACACCGCCTGAACTTCGGCGGGTATAAGCAAGGTCTTGCCGATGCAGTCAACCATACACAGCGCCGTCCCGGATCACTAGACATTGTCATGTCTGGCAACGACGCAGGAAGTAGCCGACTCTGGTTGAGGAGGGTATGTTGCAAGTAGTGTGAAGCCCAGGCTGGCTATTCTTTTTAGAAAATACTCCCCTGGGTACAGGAATGATGCAACGCGCTCGAAAAGCAGCTTACTCTGTCATGGGTGTCGCGCCCAAGTCCCGTGACGTGGAACTGCGAATTCGGGGCCATGAAACTAGTCGTGCGGCTTGAAGTAGAGAATAGCTCAATTTGAAAGTCAGTGAAATGCAGCAAATTTCAGAGAAGGCATATGGACGAAAGCTGGGTTGGAATATAGCCAATTCCAAGGACTAATATACGACAAAGCAAGCTAAACAATATTCAAAGTATTAAGGTAAAAGAAGTATCTCGAATAGACGACTTCAACCATGGATGAGAGACTCAAAAAAAAAAAAAAAAAAAAGCCGAGACTCTATCAAGTAGACTTAACTAGCCCGGCAACAAAGCCAGGCAGAGTTGACCGGAAGATAAGCCTATCCCAGTACAGCTGAAGGGTCTAATAAGGCTCCGGGATAATTCCGAGACGAGGAAGCAAACAAGCTGCACACACCGAGGACAATACGGCAGCTTTATTACCTTCACCGATAATAGCACTGGTGGATGGGGTATTGTTGCAATGACGAGCCGACTTGCTGGGCCAGAGGTTGCCCGGTACCGTTGGACTTCAGCAGCTGATATTTGGCGCCTGGGAGCATTTTAGCTGTCATATCGAAGCCTATTATAGTGATTGTCTTATGATTTGCCAACAATTGCCCCATTGACAAATTCCACACACAGATCAGAGATGGGTTACTGGGATCTTCATGGACTCAAACAACGCAGACAGCTGGATACTATGAATTACGATTAGAAACTTTCCAACTCGTATGCTTTCTCAACACTCCTACCCAGCTATTCCGATAACGAACGAGGTACTCATGCAGCCAGTGGTACGACCACGATCGCGAAGCCTGGAGCGATGCGGAACGAGGAAAGGCGCAAGTCTCGGTGCTGAGTTTCGCAGGCATCTACTCTCTGCATTGATGACGTTGGAGGGGCGTCCGAAGCGAGGTGGGATTTGCTCCTGGGTAAGCGGTTGCTCTGATATCTCCTCCGTGGTGCGCCGTGGCGCCCTTTGTCTTTATCAAACTCCCGGGTTCGACGAGCATTTGCTTGCTCTGTGTTATTTCCGATCCATCGTTCTAGGCCAGAGAACGTTCCGTTGACTGACACGAGTTTGTCAAATTCGAGACTGAAATTAATTCTCAAACAACCCGTCATCTTTCGTGTTTGTCAAGCTATATCACATCATCTTCGGATGCACATTTAATTGGCTGTACCGGCATCTCCACGTACCACTCGTCTAGATGTCGGGCCTACATGAGCAATATTATATTGATATCAATGAACCGCGGTGTCTTGCTATCACGTCGACAATTCGGTGGGGTTAATGCGTAGTTGAGGCTAGAGTACAGGGCTCATGCTTGATTTGTGGGTCATCGAAGGTGGTTGGCAGTCGAGAATGCGGGCTAGACCGTCTAACAAACGCCGTCCCTTTGATATCGGCCAGGGACTCCCAGGGCGGTGATTTGCGATCGCAGCCAGCATGTATGAGAAGAGTGTGAGTGTCCTGACTATAGGTATCATGAGCTGGTGATTTCCAGGTCAAAAGGGCTAATGGCCAGCCAAAAGTGCCCGAAGAATATGATTACTATTTGCTACGTCTGCCATGTAAGCAAAAACCACACATAGAAGCTCCGCCCGGGATTGCTGTAGCAATAGAGGTTGATGAAGGACAGCGTGGGCTCTCACATTTCTTCTGCTGCTCACGAACCGGTTATGGTCAAGGATTCATGTTACACAGTTGGATGAGAGCAGAGAGGTGAGATGAGGGCCCGTGCTGGCGACGCATGAATCAGACGAGGATTGACTCGTACGTATGCAACCAACGAGAACCATTTTAGCAGCCTCTTAATATACCGCCTTCTCACGCTTAGCGAAAACGAGAGAGAAAATCTACTGCTCAATGAATCTAGCGCAAACCATGCCGGCATTCCTGTACGAGCTCAAGACGCGGCGAACTCCGCCATTACATCATCGGCAGGTTTGACCAAAACATTGCCGCTCTCGGACGGGGGTGTGAGAAAATTCAACCTCGTCTCATCAATAACGACCGACAACCTAATACGTCACTTCACGCGTACGAGTAGTCTTCAAACGTCCGATGAGTCCGACAACATGAACTCCGATGAACAGAAGCCGGACGCCGACCGGTCGTCGAGCCCGCATGAGCCGGCCGAGACTCAGCCGGAGGGCCCGGCACGCGCGCCGACGGCCGCGTCTCGTGCCAGCGGAGCGAAGAAACCCGCTCCCAAGCCGGGTCTGGTGGCCAGGTTAGGACTGGATGCGCCGACGCTCTTGATGATGTTCAAGGGCTCGCTGCCGCCTCTCATCGGCATCGCCATCTATCAGGCCACGCCCGTCGCACAGTACTTCACCACTCTGGGCTACCTCGTGCCCATCATCTCGGTTCTCGCTCTCGCCATCCTTCCGAGGGGAAAGTACCTTCAGAATCTGGTGCTCAATGTCACAGGAATCTGCATCGGTGCCGCAATCTCCATGCTGGCTCTGTGGTCTGGGGTGAAGGCCAGGCAGAACACGGCCTCGGCGGAGGAGCTGGCGACGGGGCTTCCGGTCTACAACTCGAGTCAATCGACGGTTTGCGGCGTGTGGCTGTTCTTTAACATCTGGATATCCAATACGTTGCGCGCCAAGTATCCGGCGATGAACCTGCCGGTCATGATCTATTCCATCTTCATGAACGTGGCCTGCACTTTCGGCCCGCTGATGGTGACGACGGCGTCCGCCGAGTCCTTTGTCAGACGCCTTCTGGTCGCCATGCTGTCGGCCATGGGCATCGCTACTGGCGTGGCGCTCTTTGTCTTCCCGGTATCGAGCCGCAAGGTCGTCAACGCCGAGTTCAAGGGTGCCATCGGCCTCGTCCGGAAGTCGATCAAGTTGCAGCTGAACTACCTCAACACGTTGTCGAGTCCGGACATGCTCAAGCGCGCGCAGACGAAGAGCAGCAACGTCTTCAAGAAGAAGCAAAAGGGCCCGGAGCTGACCAACGAGGCCAAGGCGGCTGGAGAGCTCAAGGCCACAGCCATGGCCATCTCGGCCTTGTTCGGAAAGATGCACGGCGACATGGTCTTTGCCAAGAGAGATTTTGCTTACGGCAAGTTGGACGCCAAGGATTTGGGCGAAATCTTCAACCGGCTGCGCAGCATCATGATCCCCCTGAACGGAATCAGCACCATTGTCGACATCTTCCGCCGAGCCGCCGAGAAGCACGGATGGGGAGCCGAGGACGCAGGCGGCGACTCGGACGTGGAGAAGGCCCTCGAGAAGAAGGTCTGGAACGACATCATGGCGCAGCTGTACGAGCCATTCGAAGTCTTGACCGAAGCGATGGACCAAGGACTGGACCACGTCGGCATGGTTTTCGAGTTGACGCCCAGGCCGAACAAGGCAAAAACCAGCGACGTCGAGATGGAAGCCGGCGCCAAGGCATCGCCGCAGCCCGGAGACGTTGGCTTCGCCGAGGTTCTCGCAGCCAGAGTTCAGGACTTCAACGACAAGAAGGGCGAGATGGTGAAGGCCTGGCTCAAGGAACGACAGCTGGCGACGGAGCAGGAGCGTCGGGACCTCAACCTCAAAAGGCTCGAGACGAGGATGAGGGAGCGCGACCAGACGCAGCTTTACGTGATGCTGTACATGGAGAAGCTCATGCTGGCCCTCGGCGAAGCGGTGCAGGATCTCGTGCTCTTCGCCGACACCAAGGTGGCCGACGGCACCATGGGCAAGAAGCGCTTCATCATGCCGTCCCAGCGCCGCATCAGCAAGTGGTTCAAGGGCGTCTTCAGCGTCGAGGATGCCACGCCCGAGCAGAACCCCGACATGGCCGAGATGGGGGCCAACGTGGTGTACATGGGCGACGGATACAACAAGAAGAAAGACCCGGAGCATCTTCCAGCCCACGGCGCATGGCAGCACTTTGGAAACAAGGTGCGCCAGGTTTCTGCCTTTGTCGGGTCCGGCGAGTCTCTGTTCGGGTTCCGCGTCGCCATCGCCACCATGACGGTCGGCATCCTCGCCTTTCTCCAAACCACGCAGAGCTTTTTCAACGAGCAGCGCCTCGTCTGGGCCATGATCATGATCGCCATCGGCATGACCATCACGGCCGGGCAGTCCATCTTTGGCTTCGTCTGCCGAGTCGGCGGGACACTCGTTGCCATGGTCCTCTCCTACGTCATATGGTATATCGTCGTCGAGAGGACGGCCGGAGTCATCGTCTTCCTGTGGCTCTTCATCTTCATCGAACAGTACTTCGTCCTGAAACACCCGCGCTTCATGCCCGTCTGGCTCATCCTCATCATCACCCAGGTCCTGATCATCGGCTACGAGCTGCAGGTCCAGAAGATTGGCCAAGCCGCGGCCGCCGCGACGGGCCAGCCCTACTACCCAACCTACCTCCTCGCACCCTACCGTCTCGCGTGCGTGGCCGCGGGCTGTGCCGTCGCCTTTATCTGGACCGTCTTCCCGTCCCCCATGACGGACCGCGCGTGGCTTCGCAAGGACCTCAGCGCCTCGCTCTACCTCCTGGCCAACTACTTCAGCGTCATGACCGAGACGATCAAGGCGACCATGACCGAGACCCACGGCGACATCAAGATGCCGGGGACCCCGGCGCAAAAGATGGAAAAGGAGCGGCGCCGCATCCTGGGCAAGCTGCTCCTCCTGCTCCCCAGCCTGGACAGCCACGCGCAGTGGCAGAGGTGGGAGCCCGACATTGGCGGCAAGTTTCCGAGGGCGACGTACAAAGACATCATCAAGCGGTCGACGAGCATCATGCGGTACCTCACCCTGATCGCCTACACCATCACCTGGAAACCCCGCGACCGCCCTTCCGCTGCCTCGTCGGCGTCGGCCAGCGACCGGCAATGGCTCCGGGCTCTGAACCAGGTCCTGGCCGGCATCGAACCGACGCAGCACACGATCCTGTCCACCCTCACACTGCTGTCCAACTCGTTGCTGTCCGGACAGTCGCTGCCGCCCTTCATGCAGCTTCCCCGTCCCAATGAACTTACCCGCAAACTCCTCCACCTCCGCTCGCCGTCCCAGGAACCGGAGCCGGGGGGTGGTGTCCAGCGCAGGGGAAGCGAGCTCCAACACCGCCTCGTCACCGTAAACACCCGCACCGGGTCCGAGGTGCGCTCCAGCACGCGCAAGCCGAGCGTCGCGGAGTCTCCGTCCGGCGACAACGGCGCGTTGGCCACCATGTCCGAGCTGGCCGAGACGACGAGCCCGATGGGCGGCGGGAGCATCCTGGACGTCCGCAACGTCGAGCAGCACGGGTACACCGAGTTCGCCGTGCTTCAGGTGTGCAGCTCCCTGGTGTGCGACGACCTCGAGGGCCTGGTGCGCTCGGTGAGCAGTCTCGTCGGCGTCGTGGACTTTAGCTTCAGGGTCAACACGAGCGAGGCGACGCTGAGCAGCAGCAGCGAGGAGGAGGAGGACGCCCGCGGGAAGGGGAAGAGAGATTGATGCGGAGAGGACTGATTATACCCAAGCCATTTTAACACGGCGCCATATAAAAGTCAGGAATAATACATTTTGCTATTTTCTTTTACACGTCTTCTTGTGCCCTTCGAGACCCGGCCCGCGCAGACGCTACTACTTCTACGCCTTTCCCCGTTTCGCGGGTGTCGTCATGTCGCCCTTCTGCCACGAGACAAAGTCGTGATATCCAAACTTTGCGGGATAGTCGAGCGGCTTCGGCTTCCCGGCTCCGGCCACGAGCCTCCCAACCGTCTTGGAGAGCACATCACCGGCCGTGGCCCGCGCGGCCCCGACCTTGCCCGCGACCCAGGACCGGACCATGCCGCCCAGCCCCCGCTTCCTGTTCTCGCCCCGAAGCCGTCCGCGCTGTTCCCGGGCAAGTCTCCGCTGCTCCTGCTTGTCGAGCAGGTCGTGGTTGACCATGATGTAGAGCCGCTCCCACATGCCGATGCGCTCCTCGCGCAGCGTCTTGTCGCCGTCGGTCCAGACCCAGTTGTTCCTGGCCTGGTCGAGCTGGTAGAGGTGGGATTCGTACGGCAGCTGGTGGACAACAAACTTGTGCTCCGTGGACGGATCGATGGGAAGGCCCTGGTGGACGGAGGCGACCTTTCCCGACAGCGTTTCGTACTCTGACGCGATGAAGTGCTGGTGAGCGGGCTCCTCGGCCTCCAACGGCGCGGTGCTCTTTTGGAGCGTGAAGCCCTTGCCGGTCAGCGCGGGACAGCGCCAGTCGCCGACGTCGTCGAGCCCGAGGCCCTCGTACAGGTACCTGACGCGGACCGAAGGGTGGATGAGCTCGTTGGGGTTCTGGATAAAGTCCTGCTTGCCGTCCTCCTGGTACGACCCGGGCGTGCGGGTGCCGGCGACGGTGTCCTGGCCCCTCAGCTTCTGCCAGGGGTACCAGACGGCGTTGTATGCCTTGTCGGGCAGGGCGGTGGCGGCAGACGGGTTGGAAATCCTGCCCTTGCCCCAGTCTCTGGCCTCGACGCCCGGGTCGATGGTGTAGAAGATGCGCTTCATCTCGGGGGTGCTGAACTCGACGCCGACGGACGTGAGCTGATCGGCCATCCCTGATGACAATTTGGCTGGTTAGTTGTCTTTGCATCTCGACGTCCACTGGAGCTCCGAGTGGGTTTCACTCACAGGCCAGGGCAATGGTGGCGATTTGCTGGTCCTCGAACCCTCCGCCCACGTTGCTGTGGCTGCCGGGGAACCAGACCTGGCGGAGATGGGTGCCATCGTTGCCTCGCTTGCCCCAGAGCGTCGGACTGAAAGCGGTGCGCCATTCATCGAGGGCCAGCGCGTGGAAGGCATGCTCGACGTTGGGATGGACGTCGAGACTTGCGAAGCGGAGCTGCGAGTGGTCAGGATCAAAGACGGTTCACGTCCGTCAACGTATGCCCCATACCTCGTCAGCGCTACGATCTGTTCGGAGCTTTTCCCACGGCATCTTGGGCCAACCGAGACTACCGACCGTGTCCCATACTCCTGTTACTCGAGGTCAGCTCGATGTCAGGTATGCATACACTATACATCCCAAGGGTTACTTGCCGACGGCCTGGATTGTGACATCAACTGGAGAAAAGAAAAAGTCAGTCACCCCGTCTCTCTCCTCCAGCTTCCGCTCGCAAAGAATCATGTAGTGCTGGAATGGACAGGACACATTAGCTGTGCGTTGTACCCAGAAGAGTATGCGACGAACCTTTTCGAGAAAGTGGCGATACTTCTTCGCCATCAGCATCAAGTCCGGCTTCCCATTCTTCTTGGTGCACTTTTTCATGCTCTCAAAGAACTTCTTCTTGTCCTCGTCGAGCTCCCCCTCCATCTCGTCGTGGTCTCTCGCGTCGGCCCTCGCCGCGTCCCTCGTCCGGAACCTCTCCAGCCGCTCGTAGTTGGTCAGCGTGAACCCGACGAGGTGGTCCTCCTTGTCGAACCCGGTGCCCGGCCGCCAGTTGGGGAAGTTTTGGTAGTCGTGGAAAATGTCGCCAAAGTTGGCCAGCCCGACGCGGTTCAGCAGGCCAATGTTGCAGACCATGCCCGCGACGGAGCGCGCCGTGAAGGCTCCCCGCGAGAAGCCCATGATGACGAGCTCGTCGCCCGGGTTGTAGTTGTCGCAGATGAAGCGGTACACGTCGGCAATGTCCTGCGTTGCGAGCGACGGCTGTCAGCTTCGGCCGCAGCACCATCGTCCTTTGCGTCTGTCCGTGTCCATGAATTGGCTACTCACGCCAATGATTCCCTTGCCCAGGACTCCCCCGAGCACCTGCGCCACCTTGGACTCATCCGTACCTGCTCCTCGATGATAGAAGACGACCTGGGGCATGCCGGTGCAGCACTTGTGGGCGACGGCGGCCGAGAGGCGGGCGACGTTGGTCGGGATGATGCCCTTCTTGTTCCTGGTCGGCGAGGACGTATCAGAACCTGGTCCTTGACAGGTCGTTTTGACGGTCTGCAACCGAGAGACTTACGAGTTGTTCCAGGTGCCGTCACAGCAAATCACGAGCCTCTTCTTGTTCGCGTATTTGCTTGTTCGGTGGGCGCAGGGACCCAGCTTCGGGCCCAACTGAGGGACTTCGATCGTCATCTCATTGTCCCACGGACGGTTTTCGCTCGACGGGTTGGCCATTGCTGCGGTCAACAGTTCAGCCGAATAATAGTACGATGTATCAACAGGATGCGAAAGACGGATCAAATGTCAGTCAAGGGCGAGGCCAGAGATTATAGCTCCAGACGCGCTCGTGGAACAAAAGGCACACAAGATCGTAGGCCACGTCTGCCGGCATCCGCCATGAGACAATGTCTCAGACATGTGAATTACAGTAGTCTCCAAGGGAGAAGACGCACAGCTAGGACTGATTAGGACCTGACGTGTCTCGGTTGGTGTCGCACCGCATGAGGGGCCGATGGCTATCACCAACAGCTCCATCTCGTGAACGTCATGGCAGACGGTTCTCCGCAGCGTCTCTGTCGAGCATTCATCGTGGAGCATCATCACTGGCCGAAGATGCCCTCGGTGTTGATTGACTGGTTCATAATCCTGGCCATCCAGCCTCTGCCGATGACAATGAATGGAGTAAAGGAGCTTCGCATTTCTTCTGCAGCACTCCCTTGCCTCGGCTGGAAAAGCCCTCGGACGAGGCATCGATGGCGATCCAACCCCAGTGCGGCTGAATCGTATACGTGTCAGCGTCTCCGCCGGAACCAGGTAGCAGTTCAAGGGCGATGGTAACTTATCGTTCTACGGCGTCTCGCACGTATCCAATTTCCCCTACCGCCATTCCCACGTGAGGCCAAGCCCAGAAAGGCAATGTTGACTCACGAGCATCAGATGACGTTGGGAGAGCTCGGAATGTGTCCCATTTGCTGCAAATATGCCCAAATTCCACACACACAAGCACCCAAGCAAAGTGATGATGAAGCTCATGTTCTTCCCGAAGCGGGGGATGAGGACCAGTCCGGTCACGAAGGCACCGGCTGTGCCCGTGGTTTCGTACAAGATGTGCACCTCCATCAGCTTCGTCTTCCCAGCTACATGCTTGTAGACACTCACCATGGCATCCATCTTGCGCAGCTTCTGGACATTGCCCCCGACAATGTCTCTAGGGATGATGCGACGGATCAGCTCCACACACCCGCACGCGATTCCACTGACCGTTGAAATCGACATAATTGCATCATTTGGGCAGCGGCCGGCTTCATAATGTAGAGGCCAAAGACAGACGGAATTCCATTTGTTACAGACGTTGACTTCACTCTTCCCGCTGTGGAATTGCTTCACATGCGACGATATCACTCTTGGTCTCGCCCGTCGCAAGATCACCATCGTACCATATTCATGACAGCCACGATTCAACTTGACAGAACACAACAACAAGTAATTAAGTTGTCAGAGATGATCTAGTCTACCGTCGACAGCCAACCCATCATGAGGTGGAACCGCTGTAAAAGTCTGAGCTGCTTTTCGCTGCGACTCTACTTGTGTGTTCGTGACTACTACACGGCCGAAAGTTCACGCCAGCTAGACCCTTGATATCACTAGCAATGGCCACCGAGACAAAAGCTGCGAATGTCCACTTGCTATGTTCTTGGGCTTCCTCTCCTCTTCATGTATAATCTCTCACAGCCCACAAACCACCCGGTCCTGTTACCGACGACAGATCAGCATGGTGCATGTCCTTGACGGAGAAGATCCAGCTCGGCGCTTATTACAACCCATCATGCTCCCCTTCTCTTGAGACCACTCCAACCAATCATGCAACAAGCTCGCAGCAGACAGACCTCACAAAGGCCTGGCCCAGCCGAACTACTACACACCCACCCCGGGCCTATACACCCGTTCAACTGACTGGCCACCAGCAGCATCAGCAATCTTCCGTCCGGAAGTGTTTAGCTGGTAAATCCCTCATCACAAGGCTTGGCGGGCACGTATTGAGCGTCACTCAGAACGCGCAAACCAGGTCTTGGCACCGCCACAGCCATCTTCCCTCGAAACCAAGGCCAAGAGGCCTCCCAGCTCTGACAACCGGCCAGACCATTGCCGCATGCCGTACATGATTTCCCACTACCCGGAGGATCAACTGAGAATTCAATCCTACGTCTTCCTTGCACTGTCTTCGCTCTTATGTTGAAGACTGCTGCCCACTAGGGCAGTCTCTCTCGCATCAACGCTCTCCTGTCATTTCAAGTCATTATCGACAATAGCCAGTCTTTGTGGTATTCATTCCGCTACACAGTGGCCTGCCACAGCCCGTGACCGGGTAGCAAGAGTCTGATGGGTAAATCCCTTCCTTGTTCTCTTGCTGTCCACATTTCAAATCGTCTTCATCGTCAGTTGAGTCAAACTCCTCTACATGTAGAAACAACTCTCCCAGGCCGTACTTCCGTGATCAACTTACCATTTCCCTCGGACTCCACAGGTTCCAGGATCGGTCTAAAATACACCCGATATCAACCTCTCACAGCTACGTTCTTAGTGGAACTTTACTGCGTCTCCAACGATACCCGTCGAACCCGCAAGTCAAGTTCACAGGGACAAATAACACTGACGATTATACAGCATGTATTAATAAGCACAGCACTAATGAGGGTATGAGTAGTCTAGTGTCCGAGAAAAAAAGGGAAAGAATACACAAATTTTTGAGGGCAGTTGACCAGAAAGTTGCAGGCTTCCGGACACCAAAAGACCGAAAGAACGCCCCCGTCATCCCGCAGACCGGATTAAACGAGTCGATTCCGCCCGACGAGATTGCTCAGTTGGCCATGCCCCAGCGAGGAGCGTTGACGATGATACCCGCCAAGCAGCCGGAGATGATGCCGGCCGTGGGCAGGGTGATGATCCAGCCCATGTAGATCCAGCCGACCATGCGCCAGTTGATGGAGCGCCAGGTACCGGAGCACAGGCCGACACCCACCGTGGCGCCGGTGATGCATTGTGTCGTCGAGACCGGGAGCTCTACGAAAAGGGTTAGCAACTCCCATCGCATGAAGGGTTTGAAGCTCTTGAGTGGGAACTTACTCAGACGAGTAGCGAGGATGATGGTGATGGCCGCACCCAACTCCATGGAGAAACCGCGAGCTGGGGAGTGAAGCGTCAGGCGGTTACCCAGGTTGCGCATGATGTTGTATCCGTAAGTCCAGATACCCAGGGCGATACCGGCACCGCCGAAGCAGAGAATCCAGATGGGGACTTCAGACTTGCTGCCGGAGAGGGCACCGGTGTTCCAGATCTGGTAAATGGTGGCGTAGGGGCCGATGGCATTGGCCACGTCGTTGGCACCGTGTGTGAAGGACGCGGTACACGCGGTCATGACTTGCATGAAGGAGTAGAGGAATTCGGCCTTGTTGTCGTAGTGCTGGACGCGGGCGTGCATCTCCTCGAGGTCACCGGTGAGGACGCTTTCCTTCTTCTGCATGTTGATGATGTCCTGGTCGACACCCGAGAGGAAGACCTTCTTGAGCATCCAGAACAGAACAGCGCCAGTGTACCAGGCGCCCTCGGGGCGAGGGCCGACGATGGGCTTGTGCACGAATTCGTTGTTGCGGCGGGGGACTTGGGCCTCGGCGTCGGTGGAGTCTTGGACGACCTTCTTCTCGCCGTCGGCAGAGGCCGAGCCGGACTCGATGTCGTTGCTGCGAGTCTGGGTCACACCGCCGCGGGCTACGTCGAGCTCCTCTTTGGTCATGTGGCCGGAGTAGAAGTCGCGGATACCACCGGAGAAACCCTCGGGCTGGACAGGAGGCTCGGGACGGCGGAGGAGAAGAGGACCCTGGGCAATGTGGTACCAGCGCAGCTGCCAGTCGTCCTTGAGAACGATGCGGTACAGCCACGGGATGAGGAAGATGGTGACGACGAGAGCCCAAGCGGCGCCGACTCCGATGATCATGCCGGCGGTCTCGCCGTCGGTGAAGTTTACCTTGATGGAGCCGCCCTTCCAGACGATCAGCATGGTCAGGAGGGACGCGGTGATGCCAAAGTACACGGGCGCCAGCATGAGACCCTTCATGACTGGGTTCTTGCGAAGCATGACGCCGTACTTGGTGATTGTAAAGATGATGGCACCAAAGGCGCCGGACAGACCAGGAGCGATAATCCAAGCGAGGAAGACGGAGACGACGCCAGAGTCGATGCTGCCGCTGGAGGAGACCCAGTGGATGTTGTCGGCTCCGATGAGAGCAACACCCATGCCGATGACACCGCCCATGATGGAATGCGTGGTCGAGACGGGGAGACCGATCTTGGTGCAGAACGTGAGGTAGATGGCGGAGGCGGTGACGGCGCAGCACATGCCGAGCATGAGGAGCGCAGGGTCGTTCTCGAAGAGGTCAATGTCGACGATCTTGGTACGGATGGTGTCGGCCACACGAGCACCGACACCAACGGAACCGGCAAACTCGAGGATGGAACCTAGGGACATGGCTTGGATGTAGGAGATGGATCGGGACGAGACGGACGTGGCCCATGAGTTGGCAACATCGTTGGCACCTGGAATAGGTCAAGTTAGCCTTACATTCACGCATTTCCGGAAGCTTCAAGTGGGCGCACCGATGTTCCACGCGTCGAGAAACGCGAAGATTGTGCCGATGGCAAAGATGTAGTCGTACTGATGCAGAGCCATCTTGTCGGTTGGCACAACTGCACTAGTCTGCTGCGCTCTGGATGGTCGACTTTTGCGGTAAACGAAAGTGTCTGACTGATGTGCAAAAAGCTTTGCAAGTCAGGTCTGTCAAATGCAAGGGAGGGGTGACAAGAGATTGAAGACCCTTTGAGTGGCGTGGGAGCAAAGCCGGGTAGGGGTTTGGTGTTCGAGAAGTCGACATGGAAGCAGAAAGACAGAGACCGGGACGACGCAGAGGATATATACCAGACGACGGGACGATCACGGGCGAACCATGGCCCACCTCGAGACAACCTGATCCCTCCATGATCCCGCCAAGATGGTGGCCAGGATGGTGCAAGGTCTCGTTCTTCCTCGGTCTTGGGAGGTGTGGCCCGTCGGCGACGACCGCAGACCAACAACAGAAGAAATTGGAACATGGACATGCCACTCGATTCTGCAAATCGCAGTTGGGCCGGCAAGGGCTCGCCACGCCTAGCCACATCCATCATCTGCAGGTGCGGCGGACCCGTCGATAGCCATCGGTTGAATCTCACACGGGTGCATCCCTACAAAGTAGCTTACCGGGGGCTGGCGCAGCCTTTCGAGAGGTCTGTTTCCTCTTTGGGCTGTGAGATTCTCGAGGACCTCGAAGTATGTGCAGAGGCGATGGTTCTACGAGTCCTTGATGGAATGACAGTCAGAAAGCTGGGCTGATATCCCTAACACCCCAGACGGAACACGGACGAAGACGCGGCTGTCATTCTATGTCAGCACCAGAAGGTCTGGCCTCGTCGGAGTCTTGCTCTCAGCGAGTCTTGAAAGTGTGGATGAGAGATATCATGCCAGCATTCATGCTACACTTGCATACCGCAGGGGCCAAAGTACAAAGGCATGGAACATGAGGGTGGGGGCTCTTCTCGGTGGAAGTGAAATACCCATGGCTAGCCAGCTAAGAGCACAGCTGTCTTGGCCTTAGGAGGGAAGAAATGGGCAGCCGTTGTCTGGATGCAAGCACATGGCATGGCATCGCAGCAAGACAAGATGTGGCATCCCCCACGTGCAGACGGCAAGCCCAGAGACTTGCTGCACGCTGCACCGACTGATCCAGGATGCTCGAGTCTGGTAACGGCTTCAACGTCAGGACTTGGTCGTTGGTTGAAGGTTCAATCAAGGAGGGTGGAACTGGTGGAGAAAGGGCGCTGAACTCGTCTTGCCTGGTCAGAGCTGACAGGCCAATGGGAGGTCCAGATTGGACCCTAAGTTCACCTGCCCAGACTTCGTCCAAAGGTTCAGCAATGGGTCTGAGACGTCGTCGTCAAGTGAAAGGCCAAAGATGATGGCATGTAGGTTGAAGGAACAGAGAAGAGAAGGGAAACAGGCGAAGGCGCTTAACCCGAAGAAGCCACCGAGCTCCGCCAGAGGGGTGGGGCCTCTCTAGCGACTTGGCGCGCCAAGCGCCAAGCGCCAAGACTCCGTTCAAGAGAGGCGCGACAGGAAGCGCTGAACGGATACGTGCCGCTTTCCGCGACCGCTCCCCGGGGCCCCACTCTCCAGGTACGCCTCGGCCCCACCTCCGTACGCCCCGCAACTGCCGAATCACGACCGCCAAATCCCCCACGTGTTGGCTTCCGTCCCTCTCTGTGGATTGTGACTTCCACCCCATTCATCGTCATCCCGGAACATCTGTCTTTCGCAGCTTCACATCCCTCCGCATAGTGCTCGTAACCGGGCCATGCCGTCAGCCCAATTGACTGCGAAGTGGCACGAATGGTCCGAATTTCTATAAATCGTGCTCCCTTCGCCAAGGGGCCAAGACCACTTACGCCTCCCAGAACGCTCCGCTCATCGACTGCATCGAATGTCGTCTCCCTACCAAAGGATCTCAGCAACTACCACTCACGTTGTCCTCCCCGGCATATGGGCTCGCTCGGGCTGCCCTTTTGCCTGGCAGTCTCACCTCATTCGTCTCTCTCCGGACACCAACTGAGAAACCGCCAAGGGTCTACTCCAAAGACTTCCCGAACCAGCCTCACACCCGATCGTCCATCTCCAGTCTGTGTTACGCACTGCTGCCTGTCCATTCCGCCTGTGTGCCTGCCATCTCCTCGAGACAGATGCTTTTATTGTTCCAGCTGGTCCTAGCATGAAGAGCAGCAAAGACGGATGATGTGACTGGCAAGTTGGACTTTCTCGAAGTCCGTCGACAGCATTTCTCGCATACTTCCACTGGTGGGTACCTAACCAGGTTGCTGTGGTCAATAAGATAGCTACCGTCACCCTGGTGTTGACCATTTGCTGTGCCGCAAATGCATCCACTGGCCTGTCAAAGGACCAAGAAACCCAAGAAACCCAAGCAATTACCAAGCCGATTCGGTTCTTTCACAACAACGAATCATAACTCCTCGTTGCAGCCCGTGTTCTCTTCTCGACAGCCCAGACCTGCAAAAGCCAATTAGTCACCGAATTTCGACAACACCATCGTCGTTGGAATGACTTGGCCAGACTCCAGCTGGAAAATTCTTCACAACGTGGGTAGATTGACATCTAATGACGCCTTGTATAGATCGACGCTATCTCTTCACGCCTGAAATGACGATTCAGACGGCTGTGGTCTCAGCTAGCGTCCTGCACATGATCCACCGGTCTGTTCAATCCACTGAAGCTTCCGTTGACTTGTTTCCACCCAAAATCGCACTTCAACGACTGGTGTAGTTGAAACATCTTGACTCACGATGTCTCCAGAGTCCAGTGCAGTGCCACATCATCATTCGGGATATTCTGGCCACTCGATATTGGTCTGAACAAGCAGCCGTATGAAGTCAACTGAAGAGACTGTTGCAACGAATCATTTGTAGCCACCGCTGAGATTGCAACTGTGTCTCAGTGATGACTGTCCTACTGATAGGGTGGTTTACTTGGCGAGCTGAAAAGACTTGGACCAACTTATTGTCCAGCAGTTTCCAAGCCGGTCTGTATTGAACAGGTGCTAGATCATCACGTCCTGCCTCTTTCGACATTTTTCTCGGTGAGCCCGCATTGTGGAGAGGGCAGTGACAGTACTATGAGATGCATCAGGCCACTTGGAATTGGAAAAGCTCAGCTGGTCTACCGTCCACGTGTAGCAGGTACGCAGTACAAATGGGCGTGGGTTGGTAAGCTCTCCCCAAACGTGCCCGAAGGCAATCATTTGCCTGTCAAAGATGCAAGTCGTCGGATCCTGCGTGATCCAGGGGTCGACTACGCATGACCCACGGCCCTGGTTCCCAAATCGTTGCAAGGCTAGACTGCCAATTTCTTGTCGACTTACCGCCAACTCAGCCAGGCAGTAGTTGGAAGGTCTCTGGAAGATTTTAGAACAGCCCTGCCGATTGGAACAGACTAAAGTGGCTCTTACGAAGTCTAGCCCTTGAAAATGGAACATGTGCTAACGATTGACAACATCGTACACGCTGAAAGGCTGAAAGCCCACCAAGACCTTGTGCCGGTATCAATCACGAACTGGGTGTGAAACATGACACGTGACATGTTGACACAGCATGCAACCCTTTGACCATCTCTTCCATGATCTGCTCCTATGACCTCAAAGCCGCTGATCACTAGATTGAACGGCTACGTACTTTCACAATCCTAGACCCATGCAGCTCGACCTTCCTGCCCGACGCGGCATGCAGACGTAGGCGCGTTCCCTTCTGCCGGCTATGCCGGCCTAAGAGCCAGGTAGAGCGCGTCTTGGTATGATCCACTTCCATTCGCCTCCCGTTGAAATATAGAATATCGACGTAGGCAGCTGCAGGACGCTGTCGAGCTCGTAACCGATGTGATTTCTCCTCGCCTCTGTGCGGGCCTGACAGAGACATGTGGGTAAACAGAGCACGTCAGGCTTACGTAGACCGCTTATTACAAGTCTCCGAGCAGCTTCTCTAAGAGTCTTATTCAAGTGATAACCGACCAACATCTTGACGCTTGATATTTTAACAGCACCACCCACTCCCTAACTGTTAACTATGCAGGAGAAGAATGAGGACGAGGACGAGGGGGAGGGCGAGTGCAATCAGACACAAGTTCAATAAGCCGCATTCCTTAGCGAAGACCAAACGCTAATGGATGAATCTTCGCGTAGTTAATGAAGTCCATGCCAGGAAGCTTCGAGATCTTCCAGTAGCCGAAGAATCATTGAGGGCAAATCGCATGTCTAACAAAATAGACCAAACGTCCAAGGAAACGAATCTGTAGGTGCGACTGATGTTGGTCTTGACTGCTACAAGGTGTACCCCTTGCATGGTTCTCGGGATTAACTGCAGCTTGCGGGTGCGGTTAAGTATCCAGATGTTGCATGTTGCCAGCGCCAGCCTGCGGCATGTGTTTCAAGAATACGGGTCCGGGTTATAGTCTCCGACGGGAATATCTTGCAGAGCGAGTCATGAAGGCTAAAATAGGCCGATGGACTACTCCGTACACGGATAGAATGGACATCACAGAACCTACCGGCGGCCACAGAAGATCGGCAGCTCCGGTTTAAAGACTGATACCGATTGTCTGACGTTCCACCTAATTTAGCATCTTCCTCGGGAAGCATTACTTGTTTTCTGGGACAACTATTGCATGAAAGCCGGCGACACAGTGGACATGGCTTCGTGACAATATGCGACCCCGTGTTTAATTGGAGTATGTCTTGCGTCGAGTCATTCAAACTTGTACTGTGGCATCGTATATGATTGCAAACATGCAACCCTGTTAGTTTGCACCACTCCTATGGTTTCAGCAATCAGCAGTCTTGACTCTTGACGGCTTTCTCTGACCGCCGTAGCTGCGGTGATCCTATGTACATCGCCTGGGCGATCCAGAGCTGCGTAAGGAGCAGAGCACGTCGCATGGTTGTCGGCGACATCTGCTGAGAGCACGACAACTTTCTTTTTCAGATGACCATGGCTACAGCGTGGTTCGATGCTCTGACAACCATGTGAAGATAGTTTTCAAACAAAACTGTAGCTTTGTAAAATGCATGCGAACCCTCGGGTTGATACTACAAAATACCATCTTTCCAGGAAGAGACTTTATCCGACCGACTCACGACGCAAGAAGGGCTTGAAACTTGACCCAATGCTGCATTTGACAGAATTGAAAATAAGGAAATAAATTTCCACGAGTTTTTTAAAGTACTCATAGATGAGGAACCAACAGTCAGTAACCGCAAGCTTGTGGAACGGTTTACAGCCAGGTGCTTGCCCAGGGTATAATTGAGGGAAGGCCTGCCTTCGCATGTCTGAGGGTTCAGGCTATTCCGTGGAATACAAGTGGAAGTAGTAGATAGCTTTTCTCCAGTCTTTACTACAGTTGGAACATCACAAGCACCGCCCCTGGGCCCTGGTCCATCGAATCCTGAATGCTTCATCGTCTCCTACGCGTAAGCTATCAGACCGGGCTTCGAGACCGCAGATCGAACTCAAAGCTTACCCCCACTGCTACCACGCTGTTGGTGTTTGCACAAGGATGCTTTTCTCACAAGCAGCGATCCTTGTGGATCAGTCCGTCTGTTCACCTGATGACTTGGCAGCTGTTCGATTACTCAACGGCACTGGTCAGCGGTCCCTGTAGTCTGTAGATAAACTCTATTAAAGAAGATGTTTGAGAAAACCGGAACCATCGATCACCAAGTTCGCCACAGTCGAGCTTCCGAAATCAGTCGTCCTTGGAAAATGTCGTATCAAGACGCAGCAGCTATCCTGTCGTAGTGACGTAGAACTCAAGTCACTTGTCTCCTCTGAAAGCTGTAACCGACGCTAACTTACCATCACTCATCCAAAATGGATGAGAATTTGAGTATCATGTTCTCTAGCCGGTTTGTCTATTAAAGCGACGAGAGCGAGTCAGGTCAATAATCGGTACGTTGCAGTCGCTCGTTGTATGAGTTGAATACTGCGTGCAAATATGCTGGATGAGAATAATTCTTGAAACTGCCACAAAACGTACAGCCGACTCGATGACTCGCCATGCTTACCCGATGCCTACCATGGATACCCAGGCATGCGTTCTATCATGTTTGTCGTTATGGTCTAGCTTACCTTCATATGATATAAATAATTAGATCGAAGTCTCTTCGTCGGAACTCAAGACCTGTCATCGCAACTGTCCTGCCCTGTCATCCTATCTCTTCAGTCACGCAATTTCCTACCTCATCCCTATTTATAACCATTCTCGTCAGCACAACGTTGATCGTTTGCAAAAGTCTTGACAATGCGTTTCCAAATCGTCGTCGCTCTTGTGGCATCCTTCTTCACCGCCGTCATGGCTGGTGCCTGCGAAGACTGCCAGCGAACATGCCCGTTGCCCAGTGAGGATGCGTGTAGTAGGTCGCACGGCAGTTGGAAAAGAAAGCATTTTTACTGACCAATTAAATCAGATACCATGTGCGCCCCCATTTGCAACGGCAAATGAGTTTCACTATCGTTCAGTAGAAAGTGTTGGCAACAGCGGAGTGGCTGGGTTGGTTACTAGATACTAAGCGAGAGATACTGGGCTTTAGATGCAATACAGTAAATCTGCAAACTATTCCTCTCATTTTGAAATGAGTGTACTTGTCGAGGCTCTCACTTTGCCACAACATTTTGACCCATATGGAGACACATGGACTTAAGCCAGCAGACGCCGCAGGGTCTCCCTCAATGCGCCGTCTCCTTCATCACATCCGGTCTCAACATGGCCTCCAAAGTCGGAACCAAATCGATTATGCTCATCCAGAAGCGCCACGGTGCTCAGTGCCGCATAGGCCTGTGAGTGAAGCCTGTCCTGGACCCCATTCTTGGTATCTTCATGCCACATTTGTCGGGCCTTCTCGGCAAACTCATCGAAAGGCACATCCACTACTTCCCACCCATCCAGTTCGAGACTGCGTATGGCATCAATGATCTCGTTCGTCGACACGGTGTAGCTGGCAAAGTAAGCTGGGCGATTGCGATACTTGTCGGGATTGGTCAAAACCGCAACCAATGCCTCGCCGTTTAGGGCGTGTCGACTGAGACTGCATTTCTGGTCACCGGAGCCATAACGCGTCACCACTTTCTTACTTCTGTCGACCCAAAAGATGCCTTGTTCAATGGCCCAGTCCATCCAAGGGCCCGTGATGATTGCAGTCCAGGACAGCCTTTCGCCCGCATCAGCAACCGCCCTTTCCAGCGCACGCTGGGCTTCCAGCTTGGGGTTGAAGATGAGAGCTTCTGATGCCCGTGGGTGGAAGGTGTTGCCGCTGAAATCGGGAGTGATGATGTGCCTGACCCCTGCGGCAGCTACAGCCTCGATAATGCTGGCCTGGTGTACCGAGGCGGCGGGGTTGAAAGCCTCCACGACCGCATCCTGATTTTGCAAAGCTACAACTAGCGATTTGATGTCGGTATAATCGGCTACCTTTACTGATACACCCGCGGGTACTTCAGACTTGCTGGATGGCCGGAGAATACAGGTCACGTCGAAACCGGCTTGAAGGAGAGCTGGGATGAGAGCCTGCCCAAGAGACCCCGTTCCCTAATGACAGTTAGAACCCATATCTCGGTTCTGTGAGCTTTTCTAGAATGACATGCCCCTAGTATTGCCACTCTTCGGATTCCTGGCATGTTGCAGTGGTATGCGTTTGATATGTAGTTGATCTGGTAGGAATTTGCCAACTCCGTCCACTTTGTTCATCTCATGGTAACAGCTACTATGATATACCCCCGACCCACCATCTCATTGCCCTCGAGAGCACCACGCCAACTCTGACCTAACCCTCGATGGGTATCACAGCATATGACGTTATCTGATGTGTAGAGCCTCAGGTCTGCATTGTCAGCAGTCGTGGATTAGATACAGTGTACCAATTCTTACTAGCCCGATTAAGCCGGTAACGTTGTCTTATCCCTACGGCGCAACGATGTTTTCCGTCGGGCTTCGGATCGGACCGCCATTGCTGCTTACCAACACGTCAAAATGCAGCTTACGTGGGGGCTTTCCGTGTCTTCCTCACTTCTCCGCTTTCTTCTAGGTATGTAAGCTCACACCTCTGGTTCGATGGAAGGCAGCAATGAAACGCGTTCATGATGTATGGTGGCTTGCTTAGAAACGTTGGAATGCTGGATTACTCCACATCGGATTAGTGAGAAGCGATTTATGCTTATTCCGAAAGGCGCTCGATGGATAAAACCATCGATTGGGCGCTCTTTGCCGGTAACGTTATAAGTCAAGCTTGCGTTTTCTCAGCATCATTATCACATCTCATCAACACGAAATCAACGTTATCAACTCCGTCATGTCTATGCAAGCTATCGTCACTCAGGGTGATGGTGTCATCGCCCTTCAGGAGGTGCAGCGCCCCACCCCCGGCCCCGGCGAAGTCCTCGTCAAGATCCACTACGCCGCTCAGAACCCCGGCGACTATAAGACCGTCAAAGGCGCTCCGCCCATCGTCCCGCCTGCTTCTGCCGGTCTGATAGCCGGTTGCGACTTTTCCGGAACCATTGAAGACGCCAACGACTCCGTGTGGACCGCTGGTCAGCGGGTGGCAGGTTTTATCCAAGGAGCCGGCGACAACGGACCGCCTTCAAACCCAATCCGCGGCGCGTTTGCCGAATATGTCACCATCGAGCCTAGCATGCTGTTCGAAGTCCCCAATAACGTGGAGCTGAAGGGTGCTGCCACAGTCGGAGCTGCGTTTGCCACAGCTACACAGGCCATGTACCGGCGCCTCCGGCTTCCACGCCCAGGCGAAGCGGCCACAGGGGAATGGCTCTTGATCTATGGCGGGGCTACCAGCGTTGGAAATTACGCCATTCAGCTGGCAAAGCTGAGCGGGCTCAAGGTTGTCACCACGGCGTCGCCCAGGAACCATGACCACCTGAAATCTCTGGGCGCTGACGCTGTCTTCGATTACCGCGGCGACTGGGTCGAGGCGGTGAAGAAACTTACCGGCGGAAAGCTGCAGAAGGCCTTTGACACCGTCTGTCAGGATGACTCGACTCTAAAGATTGCCGAGACGCTCAGTCATAGTGCAGAAGATCATATCGTCGTCCTCGTACCAGCATTCCCTCAAGTCAAGGAGGAGATCGCGAGGGCCAACCCTTACGCAACAGTGGAATGGACCATGGTTTTCACTGTGTTTGGAAAGGCCATCCCGCTCATTGGTTTCGATAATGTCGGCGGTGAGACCCCCGAGGACAAGAGGCTTTGGGAAGAGTTCTTGCGCCTTTTGCCGCAATTGCTGGAAAAGGGACAGGTGAAGACCAACAGGACCAAAGAGCTCGGGGGTCTTGAGAGTATTTCCGAGGGCTTTAAGCTCTTGGAGGAGGTAAAGGTCTCAAACGAAAAGCTGGTCCACAAGATTATATGAATACTCTCCATGGCCGAGAGCAAAAGTATACAAGAGAATGTTGGATTACAGCAAAGTAGGAGACAAGAACTTTTGAATAGTTGGGATTGTTGTAATTAGTTTGTCGGATGTACAGAATAATATCTACATTGTCACGAACGTCGCGAAAGCCACGAGTGCCTGTCAGTATTCGAAAAAATCAAGACGCCATCACTTACAACACATATCTGACGAACCATTTGACGGCAAATTGCCGGTTGAGGGAGGTCAACAGATGCCGAACTGCATATGACATCTTAAATTTCTTCAAAAATAGAGAATTTATGAAACAGTTGACACCTCGACAATATTTGAAGACGCTCGAAGGAGACAGCGCAGAATGATGAGAGGTAAACTACATGATTCAAGCCAACATCATCTCATGAGTGCTCTACATGAACACCGCCCTTGGCCGAAGTGTTTGATGCCATCTTCTCCGCATCTTGCACCATACCGTCCTGTCCTTGCTTCATGGCCTTGGACATTTCCCTCGCAACCTTGACTGGGTTGCGACCTTGAGTGAAGAAGTCATCAATCTCCTCCAGCCGGAAATTGCTGGTTTCTGGGTAGAAGAGATAAATGACCGGAACGAAGAGAAAGTTGGTTACGACGAAGATGAGGTATGCCTTCCATTGGAGCCGGTTGATGATGACTGGTGTGATCATGACGACGAAAAAGTTCCACAGCCAGTTGGAGCTGATGCCAACGGCAGTGCCACGGGTTCTCGCATGAAGAGGAAGAATCTCCGGGACGATGACCCAAGGCACGCAGTTCATTCCCATGCCAAAAATCAAGTTGTACCTGAGTTCACTCTTAGCTCGTGATCCATGCCCCAAGGCATTGCTCTATGAACTCACAAGAAGAAAAAGGCGACTGAAGCTGAGGCGCAGGCCTGGCCGTTTGGAAAGCCAACTCGCGACAAGAGAATGGATATCATCAGCATGCAGACGCCTAGACCAGCGCTTCCCCACATCATCGTCTTGCGACGACCCATACGATCGAGGGCCAGAGCTGGAAGAATGGAGCCGAACATGAACATCATCTGCACACACCCGCCGATGATCTGGGCCATGTGAGCAGTCATGCCCACATTCTGCACTAGAACGGACGGAATGTAGTACACGACTAGGTTGATGCCGCCAAGCTGGTTCATGAACTGCGCTCCCCAGGCAAGGAGCACACGTTGTCCTGTCTTGAGGCGGTCATTTTTGAAAATGGCGGTGAATGACGAAGATTTCTTCTCGGAGATTTCAAGTTCTATGGCGTGGTTGATTGCGTTCACTTCCGTCCGGATGTACTCGTCCGAAGGGTCCTTGTCGAAGACGTCGCAGAGAACTTGAATGGCTTCCTGCTCCCGCCCATGTTTGAACAGCCAACGCGGGGACTCGGGGAGGGCGAAAACCAGGATTATGACAACAAAGGCAAAGACCACCTGGAACGCGAGGGGAAGACGCCACGCGATAGGGCCGCCGACGAAAGACATGCCGAAGTCGAACCAGTATGCAAAAACGATGCCGACTCCCACGAAAAGGGTCTCGGCTGATACGAGACGTCCGCGATACTTGCGGTCGCAGAGTTCAGATTGATACCTTGGGTTGAGGTTCAGCACACGAGCATTGGCTTGGGGGGTTTCGAACTACTGACATTGGAACAGTGGACGTCTTCATACCGGTTCCGAGACCGGTGATAATTCGTCCGACGACCAGATGAGGAACAGTAAACGCCGTTGCTTGCAGCGTGGCACCTATGATGACGAGAGCCATTGCAGACCAAATGGTTTTTCGACGCCCCAGGATCTCTCCAAAGATGAAGTTCACTACGAAAAGATTGTCAGATGATGCCCGGCTAAGCCCGATGGCCTTTCATGCCACTTACAAACACAGCCAGCAAGGCATCCTAGGTTGTAGCACGATACAATGATTCCAGTTTCAGAGTCGGATGGGTGGTTGAACTGATTCAACCAGTCTTCCATCTGGAGGATGCCACCAAAGACACCTTGGTCGTAGCCGAAGAGAACGAATGCGATAAGACAGCATATTGTCACGCCGAATTGAAGGCTCTTGCCCCGACCAAGGCTAAAGAGCGGCATTTTGTTCGACAAACGGCAATGGTTTTTTTGAAGCGGGTGAAAGGGCAGTCGAGTCTTCTTCAACGTCGTCGCGGGGACGTGATGACATCTGATCGTTGAAGTCGCCGAGGAATCCTCGAAGGCTTGAAGGAGGGATCTAAAGACTAGGCCTGGGGTAAAACGTGACTCGGAACACGTGGATCGACGCGGAGAAGAGGAGGTCACTGGGGCGGGTCGTTGGCTGGAAGGGGAAGGAGAAATACTGACCGTAAGGGCGCAGCCTACGTGAGATATCAGTGCAGACAAGCCTCGATGTGGGCGCCTCGCCAACAGTCTTGCCTCTTGATCGCAGTCGCTACATCAGCATACTTGTAAATATTCTTGACCATTAGCCGAGGTCATCAAGTAGGAGATCATGGCGAAGCGAGCCAAGTAGTCAGTAACTTGAGGTGAGACGTCGTGCTGGCCCAACGAAATCGCAGAGAGAACCGATCTGCACGGCATCTACTCCGCAACATGGGAGTTGCCATGGATCAAGGCGTTTAGCATCACCAAGTTCGGAATCATGCAGTGTTGGATATTGATGAACCAAACACATGCCGGGCCCCCCAACATGCATGTGGTCATCAGGACGGAAGTCGTCCACGATGACGTCCTTGCATTGGAGGAGAAGAGAGACAATAAGCAAACGTCGCGTGTTGCGGGCCCACATTCTGGCATTAATGTCGGGGTCTCGTCTCCATTCAGACGACCGTCGTTGGCCAGGTTGATGGCATTACCTGTAGTCTGGGCCTTGGTAGCGAAGACGTGACTCAGGCGCGCCAATCAAGAGGATGATATGCGCGCAAATGGCTTGGCTTTCGACGCAGCGATGCTGGTGCAAATTCCGCGAATGCTGAGGCCCCCTTGTTTTCCATTCGCTAAGACAGCATTGCTGGACGAACTCGTGAGGAGAACTGTCCAGTTACAAAGTGAACAACAGCAATTGATAGAGATTCAACTGGCCCATGGGGAAGAAACAGCGCATTTTTGGGCAGGCTAAACTGCGAGATTGGCAGATTATAAAGGTGAATGGAATTCGGAGCAGAGGCGTCCCGTGTATAAGGACGAGTAGTCCGATGCGCGACTCGGAAAGACACAATGAATCGGGTAAGTAAACGCTCTCGTGTGCTTACGAACTGAACTTGTATGAATGTCCTTTTCTTGCTAGGTGATACCGATTCGACCCAAGAGAGATTGATTCCTCCAAGCATTACCGTAGTCAAGTTTCGAAGCAAACAATGCTGATGGGCCTGCACTTGCCTCAGAAGCCGTGATTCTCAATCCTTACCGTGATCGGCCCCACCCATTGGCCCGAAGGCCGTCATGGGCCGACACAGACTATCTCCACTCCGGACCGAGAGTACCCGGCCTCGCTCGGTCCGGTTGGAAACCGCTTTGAATGTTATTTCTCGCATTCGGCCTCTTCAGATATCCTTTTTACGTGCGGTTTCTCTCTCGCTGGTGGGCATATACCACACGGCGTCATTCCCCGTTGTTGGACAGAAAGTTATTCTCCCGCACTCCAAGCCAGACGTAGACTCTCCGGAACTTTCGGGTACTATGCATCTTATCGGAATCGCTGGAACCGAAACTAGTGTGTGTGGTATTATTCTCGGCGCTCGCGAATAGGAATCCTTCTGCATTTGCGGCATCACAGAAGGTCACCTGACTTCTGACTGCTCGACTTCCTGCTCTCAAATTGGTTGGCTGGCGCGATTACTATTCCAGTCGCCTGGTCCCATCGGCGTGTCCAGGTCAGCTAGAGCATTTGGCTACGGAAAGTTGCCACGGCCTCATTCGGATCATGCGAGGCTTAGAGTCAGGGATGTTCTCCGCCATTCAAGAACTTGAGGTACTTTGCTGTTGAAAGCAGCTCGAAGACACTCAAGGTGACGTAGAGAGTTATGATGGGCCTTCTCATTGTGCACATGCATGATAAAAGGCTGGAAAAAGTAGGCCGAGGCTGGAAATCTGCAGACAACAAATGCCTGACCCGGAGGACCTGCATGGCCCATCACAAGGATATGCTTGACGGACGAGAACCTCCTTCACAATTCAAGTCTCTCACCAGGTACCCGCGTCGGGGAGGTTACACGAATGGGTGTGGTTGTGTTCTTCAACCGGCCCGGCCACCGACCCACTTCGTACCCAAAGCCCCGTCGGAAGTGTTCTTCCCGCAGATACCATAGCTCTTCTGGGTAAGAAACTGGTTGACCTTCTGCCCGACCAGTTCTTGGGCGTGGTAGGTGATGTGACCCGAGTTGTACCAGAAATATTCGTAAATAGGCTGACAGCCGTAAGCAGCGTAATTGGTCCCAATGTCCCATGCATTGTACTTGGGGCACAAAGACGTCGTGTTGGTGAAGCCAAAATCGGCGGCATGGTCGAACACATAGGTTAGCCAGCTGTAGGTGTCGAAAACCAAGGCAGTTGTGCCGGGGTGCTCTTCGGTGAAAGCTTTGGCGCTCTGGTTGACCACCCGGTTGAAGGTGTTGATCATGGCCGTGCTGGGCAGCCGGGAAGGGTCGGTTTGAGAGGCGGGCTGTTCATAGTGAGCTGTCTTGCGGTAATAACATGAGATGACGCGTATATCATACCGTTTTGTCGAGTGGAGGCAAGTTCAAAAAAAGGTAATTGCGGTATCCTGCATTATAGACGGTATCCAAAGCAGCGAACTGCTCGGCTACGACTGCTGTGTATAATTCCTCAAAGTTTTCGTAGTTCTTGTAGGGGAAAGTAAAGCTCGCCATGTCGTTGATATCGTTGATGCCAATCCATGAAGCCACGAGTGACTGCTTGGGGTCGGCGTCGATGACAGACTTTCCATAGTCGTCCCACTGCCACACCTGGTTCTCGTACGAGATGGTGTAGTCGTGGTGGAGAGGAACGCTGCAAGACTGTCAGTCGTCGTTTCATCCCATCAGTTGGTTCGAACTCTCGCTCACAAGGTCGTTGAGATGTCTGCGCCGGCAAAGGCAAAGTTCCACAATTGGATTTCGCATTCTCGAGGGAGGCCTTGTTTGCAGCCCGTGAGTTCTTGAACCCAGTTGGGGCCACCAGCGGAAGAGGTGTTCTGGCCAGGGATGATGCGGTCGGAGAGGAGTTCCTCGGGTGTAAATGAGATGTTTGATTGAGACCCTATGAAGCTGTACCCCCACCAGCCTTCCGTTCCTTGGATGAAGGTGTACGAATCACCAAAAGCAAGTCTAATTAAGGCCCGTCAGTCCAATAAACCTGCATCGATGAGGCCATGAGGCGACTCAGGATATGGGACCCTCGGATTCAGAGTTCACGCGACAACACTCACACGTAATCAGTATTTTCCCACCTGAAAGGAGTTTCCGGTTCGACTGGAGACGCTAAAAGAGCTACAGCCGCCACCCCTATGAGGACCGCGAGCGAGGAAATCATGATGTGGCAACCAACAGCCAAGGGAAAGACTGATTTTGGGGATTACCACCCTTCCTACTTGAGAGTCCGAGATCGCCAACCCGAGTTATGAGCCGGACCTACGTCAATATAAGCCTTCCTCCAAGATGTCTCACGCATCCCGTTGACCGATCTCACCATTATTTCCCCGCTCTGAAAATAACGAACTTCATGGGTCAAACAGCGCTAGACGACAGCGGAGATTTTGCATCCACCAGTCAAACTTGGGGGCCTGATGTTTCGCGGAGGGGTACCCTGGTCGAAGTGTGCACATCTATCGGGACTTCAGCGCTGTTGCTGGCTATTCGGCTTCGCGACAACGAGAGCCGAGATTCGGCCATTTTGGAGGGAAAAGGAGACTGGGCAGGTATTGGGAAGAATTCAAGACTTCGCGCTACTTATGAAGCGAGTTGCCTACGATTAAACATACTGTGTGTGACTGTGGTGTGAAGCATGCTTTCTAACCCGCGTTGGCATCAGGGAGGCTGGCATATGCGAAGGTGTCTATTTACCCCTCCATCGGACCAGCAGAGTTAGAGCTAACGATTAACCTCATCAGCTCGCAAGCAACTTGGTTCCTTCCAATCAATTCGAAAATATCCCAGGCTCTCTTGTTTTTGTTTGCCTGAACTACCTAGCCAGGCTGGCCGCGAAAGAATGTGTGCGTAGAGAACCTCCAGAACTCGACAGTGCTTGTTTCTCTTGCTGTTACCGTGGAACACGATGCCCGACTCTGCGGTGAATATGCCGGCTGACGCAACGCTCCATCATTCTACCTTTGAGCAGTCCTTGAGTCCTGGTGAAACCACGCCCGGTTCGATTGTATTGAGATAACGTCAACTTCCTAAGAGTCTTCGGCTGTCTGGACGCACCAAGCCGAGTTTCACGGCACAAGACGCTGCAAAGCTCGGGTTTATCTAGCCATCTACGTTCCAAGCTAAGGAATTGAACGGATATGTCGGCCATTTCCCCTCCTTTCATGACACGGTATCTAGGAGCAAACCTCTGAAGTTGGTATTTTCTCGCGGGTTTCCACGGACCCTCGCACCGCCACCGTCCAATGTCTTTCTATTTTTGGTGGTGAGAAGGTTCTGCGTTGATCATCAGAAGTTGAGATGTGCTCTGCACGAACAGCAACAGCGCAATGTGAATGGCCGTTCTGCAGCGCACTGAAACCGACTCGAAGGCGACGCACCGAACATCAGACGCCCGTCACGTACGCCAGGTGTCATTCACGACAACCGGCGGGGTCACAGGTCCGGCGTCTTGCTCTGAATTTATCCACGATGGGTGCCAAGAATAGGTCAAACGCTCGGAAGGAGTTTATCGATCGGCCAGATTTGACTTTGGGGTCCCATGTTTGTTTCCTTTGAAAAGCTTGGCCCAAATGCCGTTCGTAGATCTATTCAGCAGTTTATAAACTGACTTTCCCTGACCTTGTCGAAGGCACATCCTTGGAGACGTTCGCAGTACAAGAAGCTGGCTACTTGCAATTCGGCCCGCAGTTAGCGTTTACCCTGCTCGTTTAGACGTTTCAACCATCCATCCTTGAAGCTCTCGTCGACTTTCTGTGGTCTTCCTGGTCTACATTTCGGTCAGACTCTGTCAGGGATTGGGATTCGAGTCTCGTCAGTCTTCTTATATAAAGACAGAGCCAACTATGGGAGGTCTCTCTTTTGCCAGGAGGAATTTTCCACCGCCAATGTTAAATCTGGAGGTCGATCACCAACAAGAGAGACGACAGGCTCCTCCTCCTCCTCCTCCGCCGCCGCCTCCTGGAGACCCTCCTCCCCCCGGATCTCCTCCTCCTCCTCCTCCAGAAGGACCACCGGGATCGCCGCCGCCTCCTCCGCCGCCAAGACCGGGCTCTCCTCCACCACCACCACCACCTGGATCACCTCCGCCACCGCCGCCAGGATCGCCGGGACCTCCTCCACCACCACCACCTGGATCACCTCCGCCGCCGCCTCCAGGATCGCCGGGACCTCCTCCTCCTCCCCCGTCTCCGGGATCGCCGGGACCTCCTCCTCCTCCTCCTCCACCACCAGGATCGCCGGGACCTCCTCCTCCCCCGCCGCCGCCACCGCCGCCACCGCCACCGCCTCCCGAGTGTCCGCCGCCGCCTCCACCTCCACCTCCATCATCTTGTCCTCCGCCTCCGGCTTGCCCAACTCTACCGACCGCACCCAATAACCCTGCACTACTTGGTCCGGGTGCTCCGAACCAAGTACCAACTGCAACAGTCACCGCAAGCGGCAGCATCCAAACAACAACAGTAACTGCAAGCGCCAGCATCGAAACCACGACCGTCGTCCTCACCTCGACGAAACTTGTCTACGTCAGTGTACCGCCAGAAGTCGTCATGGTCACCATACCGGCGCCGCTCGCGGTCCAAACCATTGGTCCCCCGATCGGAAACGGGGCTGCCAACAACCAGCCACCTTCCAGCGGCGGCAGTGGCAGTGGCAGTTCAAGCGGAAGCGGCAGCTCGAGTTCCGTACAAGTCAGCCTCAACCAGGGTGACTCGCTCATCAAGACCGCTGGTATAGTGGCGTTCAGTTTCTTTGGAGGCGTTGGTAAGTCATCCACCTCATTGTGTACTCCACTCCACCAAGCTCTGAACAACCTCTAACTGACGTCGACAGTTGCCGCGTCAGCCATTGGACTCGCAGGTGTACTCCTTTGGCGCCGACGAAGACGGAGACGTCGCGAGCGAATCGAGGACATCCTGCCCATGCCCATGCACCACCACCAAGACGTGACCGTGCCTGAAGTCGTGTACTCCAAGTGATCTAGATTGACAAAGAGAGATAGTCTGAGCTGGAGACGTGTACGATGGGAGTGTCTTGGTCCCGTTCAAAAGTAATGTTTCATACTCGACCTTGATGCTTGGGAGCAAAGGTTTTAACGGAAGGGGAATATATTAATACAATCATTCATTTTCATCGATTCCAATAGCTCATGTCTTCATAACGTACTTTTCCATGAAGATGAGTCAAGGTGCATGTTCAGGTTTCAGTCGAACGCCTGGATGTGTCTCGCAGGCTCACAATACCCTCAGTAGGCTTCCTTTTCAGACATGGCGCTGCTGTAACGGTAGGCTGATCCACCAGCTACGATCTAATTGAGGTTCTATGGGCTGCGATCTATGTGGCATAGAATTCTTGATGCTTCATGAACTCTCATAAAGGTTATGGGTGTTTGAGTGTAGTTGATAGTGTGAGAGAGTTCAGCCCGTGGGCTGAAGAACAGGGTTCTGTGAAGAGTTGAGTACTTATCGACCCATCTTTCATTCACATTACCCCAATTCCCAATTAGCAGTGAGGTCCTAATTTCCGCTTGACCCCTCTTCATACGAGGCTGACTGGCAACTTTGCTTTCGGACCCGTAATGCCGCTTCATTATGTTTGACCGGACCGCACAAAGCCCTGCTCCAGGTCTCGCACGACACATCTCCACCGACAGAACGAAGCGACAGAGCTTTGGCACGAGATGTCGAAACCCTGCGTTTCCGTACCTATGACAAGCGACTACCTTACAGAAACGCCTGAAACATGAAGCGAGCAAGCAGAGTGACACCCCGATGAAGTATTCTTGCTTAACTCCCTACCAGGTGTCAGTTGACCTCGTGACGATGTTTTTGCTTCAAGGAGTAGTGCACAAACTTGGCGAGTCAAGACGGCCGGAGACCGGGAGTGCTTCACGACTTGTGCGAGAATTAGACCATTCGTGTGCTAGTCCTGGGCAAGTAAACGGGGAAAAGCAATAAGAGCAGAGTCATGGCCACGAAAATCCTGACCACTATGGAGCAGTCTATTCGGAGTCAGAATACTTCTCTCCACCCCTTGAAAACGAGGAACAGCTTGGGCGTCTATTCAGATGTTGTTCTGAAACAAAAAGAAAAGGGATCGGTTCTGCTCGAAGCTAGGTAGCAGCAGGCTGTGCAAGGAGCATATTTCGCATTGTCGTCAAACAGCAGCTGAGGCGAAGGCTGTCTCGTGGGAAAGCCATGACTATACCGGACTGACTGCAAACCCCATTTGCCCACTGTGATTCTAGAACATATCTTTCGGTCTTTGTAAGTGGATTGCAATTCAACTTTATTAAAGTAGCAATTGTTGGTTGACCCGCCTCGCAAAGAACACAGCCCGATCATTTAGGTCGACTTACACGGTTCGAGGCATGTTTGCGTCAGCCTACTTAATGCTCTCGAGGTCGGTCGACATGGATTTCTGGGGATCCGGGTCTCTGCAACTTCCAGCGCTTCTTCTTCTCTTTCTTACATTAATACATGGACTCTTAATCAACTACTCTTAATCAACCAACCACAATGCGCGCCGACGTCTTCCTCGTCTTCACGGCCCTCTTTGGCTCCTCGGCCGCTTTCCGCCGCTCCTGTCGCAAGTCGGGCGAGGGCGAGGGCTGGTACTACACCACCAACTCGGACACCCTCGAGGCCGTCGCCGCCGACTTCTGCACGAAGCCCAGCGTCATCCAGCAGTGGAACCACCTCACGACCCTCAAGCCCGGCGTCAACATCAAGGTTCCCTGCCGCTACAACGCCGGCAAGCAGCGCGACTGCCGGAAGAACACGGCAACCGACGGCGCGTATGTCATCGTGTCCGGAGACATGCTCAAGGACATTGCCTACGACTTTTGCACCAATTCGGACGTTCTCCAGCGCATGAACTCGGCAAAGATTCCCAACAAGGACGTTATCTTCCCCAATACGGTCATCCAGGTTCCTTGTAGCTGGAATTAGGTGGTCTGAGGGCCATCGTTTTCGACACCTCGTCACCCACTGAGTCGGATTGTCTTTATTTACATGTCGTATACCATCTCTTCGAGTGGGATTGACGAGGATTCAGCGCGAAGCTCGCGCAGGCACTGCATGTTGACATCAATCATTGGATTCGAGTCTCATAATATTGTCCCATGTACTCAGCAGCTTACATATACCCCCAACCAAGCGAAGAAAGACTTTCTGGCGCTCATTCTTTTCATTGTCCGTTGAATTTCAACTAGATGTTCGCTTTCCTTTGAACTTGATCTCTTGGAATACTACAACCTTTCGACAACAGACTAATACCACAGCACCGGCCATGTCAGCTGACCCAGACTGCCTAACTAGACTATGGGATTATTCGACATTATATGGACAGGGAAAGGCAGCTGTGAAGATGGTGAGACCTCAAGGATATGATGCCTCAATGTTGAGAGTATGTGGACAAGGTCCCTTGTCGTTGAACTTTATTCAGCAGTCAAAGTAACCTCGGAACGGTACGGAGCCCGGCCGCCTCTGAGGTTGGGGGCCAAGCAACAACAACACCCGACACTTAGTAAGTTGCAGTGGTAAGAATAGCATGAGGTCGCCATTATTTGAGCTAATAGTCGGCGGTCGTATTCTCTTCGTAAAACAGTGTCAACAACCAATAAAAACCAAGAGCCAAGATTTCTCAGAGTTGTTCTGAGTAAACTACGTAAAAGGCATGCGTCCATGACCAGGCTGTTTATTTAATCCAACACCAGCTGAGAGGTACGTTCTCATTCCATCATAAACTAATAGTTAATGTTGAAAAGACTGCAACACTAAGCACTCTCGAAGTGAGCAGTACTTAACCCCAGTGAAGATCAACATGAGAGACAAGGTTGTCCAAACGTAGTGCTTCACCGATGAGCCAGTCCCACGAACATGTCGGTGACTCTCATCTTTCCTTTCTTTATTCTTCTCGCATTGGGCATATAATACAACTTCTAGATCCCAGTATACATCCAAATCCTGGCATTCTCTCTGCTTTCGATGAGTCCATCGCTCAACCTCGTGGAGCCCTAACCGATACTCGGCACGGATAGCATCCGCTCGGATTCGCAGCCCCTCCCCGGCTGACCAGGTACACATGGTCGTCATCAATCTTGTGCGCGGTCCGAGGTCCGTAAAACTCCTCATACGCCGGTGAAAAGTCAAACTCCCTCGCCGTCAGGACGCAAACCAGCTTGATCTCCGTCAGCGCCATCTCCTGCCCGATGCACGCCCGGGGACCACGCTCAAAGGGACGCCACCCGTTGGCAGGCGGCCGCAGCGAGTCGACCGTGCCCTCCAGGAACCGCTCGGGCATGAACCTGTGAGGCTCCCTCCAGAACCTCGGGTTGTGGTGGACGCCGTGGTGAACGACGGTACACTTGCACCCTTTGGTCGGAAGGCCCAGCTTCAGGCCTCGGTCGGTGCCGTCGCCACCCGGTGCATCGACCAGGATCTCGAAACTCGGAGTGCCCATTCGCATCGTGGCGGCCGGCGGGAAGAACCGGAGAGACTCCTTCATCACGGCCGTGGTGTAAGGCAGCTGGTTGAGCAGTTTCGGCTGCGCCGCAATGAGTCTCGGCGCAGCCTCCAGATCGGTCCCAAACACGTCGTCATGTTCCGCTCGAACCTTTGCCAGGATTTCCGGATGTCTCGACAAGAGGTGGGTGAGAAAGACGATGGACGACCCTGTGGTGTCGTAGCCTGCGAGCATCATGAACTTGATCTGTGATTGGATAACCTTGGGGAGGATTCGTTGATATTCTTGCTCTTTCGGCAAGTTGGCGAGGTCGAGAATCGAGGTCGAACTCGTCTTTTCATCTGCCGGGACGCTTTGCGGCTTGGCCAGCACCCGGTCGATGTACGTCTTCATTCTCCGGCTGTTGTACCAGTGCATGATGGGTCGCACAAAGTTCATGTCTTTCAGAAGAGACGATCCCCGGTAGTGCAGCCAGCTGAGCTGCGAGGCCAGGGCATCCGCAAAGTCGTTGTACCCTGTTTGGCTGCTGAGCTCGTGGCCCCAGATGGACAAGCTCGACAGGTCCATCGTCAGATCCAGCGCCATTGGACTGAGGAGAAACGGCTCACGGGCTTTCTGGGCTTGTTGGCGTAGACGATGGCAGAATATTTCAACCAGTGGAACCATCTTCGGTAAAAGTGCCATGATGTTGGACACTCGGAAGCCGGGGCTGAAAGCGTTGTGCCAGAACTTCCACTCTTCCCCTTCCATGGTGTCCATGTCGTAGCCACCAGTCAGCGGTTTCAGGACGTCGTGCTGTCCCGGGTCCTTTGCAAGCTGGATTCCTTGAGTCATCTGACGAGCTCCATCCGGCGATATGACGACGAGGAGAGGACCGGAGAAGGGCCACTGGTCTAGGTAGAACGCCTGGTCGAGATGGGGGTACTTTCGTCGAACAAAATCACCCAGGGCAATTGTCGGCATCAAATCTGGTGGCAGGTCCTTCATGATGGAACCGACAATCTTGAGATGACCCCATATAGGATCATGTGGCGGCATCGGAAAGCCCCGACGCTGGAGGTCTCTGAAGAGACTGCGGACTTGATACATGCGGAATGCACCATAAATCGCGACGAGGATGGGTATCGAAGCGAGCACACGCCATATCTCTGAGATTTGATTGATTTCCATGTCGAGGAGAGCGTTTTGTTGCCCGCTTCTGAGGTTTGTCTGGACCCAAGCGATCTGGACCAAGCTGATATCAATATAGCCAAGAATTCTTAACCGTCCTCACCCCAGGTTTCTCCTTTTGGCTTGTCGGGCATCGTTGAGCTTTTGTATGCACATCGCTCGCGCTTTCGGCTTCGCTTTACCCCGCCGACTGTCATCAGCAATACGACCGAGACTAGGAAAGCCGTGCAATTGGGCTTGGCTCCGTTTGGCTGGAGTCTAAACCATCTGATCGTGCTCCCATGCTGCGTGTCGCTATTGGCTATCCCAAAAGTCATTCTCATACGGAAGCGACTAACATACCGCTTCCGTATGGTGATCTTCACTTGGAAAGGATCTTGACTTGCAAAGTGTCCCGATTAAGCTTATGGAGTTTCGGCGCGATAAATCAAGGTTTACCACAACGATTCACATCAAAAAATGAGAGCGGTGTAACTTGCTTTGGGTTGTCTTCTTGTATGTGATGAGTTGATCCTACCGCGGCTTGGTCTGTATCGGCTTCTTTGGTGTCATGCTTGTAAGGTGAGCTGGTGGGCTGCCGAACACGCGTCACATGTTGACATTGCATGGCTCGGCATTCTTACGTAGAGCTTGCCGGCTGTTGAGTTTCTCAAGAGTGATGGATCCCTGCTGATTAGCTTGAGTAGCCAAGGCTGTCGAGATGTCACAAGCCCATGTCTGCAATTCCAGACCTAGCATAATCGTACGCAGACACATTTGGCCAGACAGCCTATGTTGTCTTTGCATTGGATAGAGCCCAAACAGACAGCACGATAGTGGAATGCTTGCAGATCACTAGCCAGTAGTATACATATCGAGATCTGGTGCTTTCTGCGCGGCTGTAGTGCCTCGATGCCTATATCGACAAAGAGGGTTAAACTGAGTAGTGGTGACCTGATTTCAACTGCATGAAGATGACGGTGTAGAGACGTGTGGCTTGGAACGCAAAACTAAACTTCAGACTGATCAATGTCAACACACTGGCCCGCCAAGGCGACTGTCCCAGTGCGAAGCTTTACTCCAAACTCTTCCATCCCTTCTCTCGGGATGAGTACGAGTCTCGGCTCGTCTGTTCTGCGTTGAACCTGCATACATTAAGCTGCGGGATGTCTACGCATCCTTGATGGTGAATCTCATGTTCAACGCCACACCTTTCGGGCCTTTGGTGAATTCGAAGCCTCCACCGGATCCCCATACCGCAACTTCGGTTATCGTCTTGACCCCCAGTCCATCTTTATGCTGGATCAGCATCCAGGCTGTGCCGGATCCATGAGTACTGCCCAGAATGGCCTGGCCCTGCCGCGAGGTCATCGGGAAGACGGCGCGTTCATTCCAGCCTGGAACCCTCTTATGATTCTTCTCTTTGAGAGCTTCTATAGCGATATCAAATGTCGGTTTGTACTCGATGCCGGAGCGGAAGATGACTTTGAGATCTTTGGGACTTTTCCCCTTGTATGCGCATGCGTCGGTCCACTGGAAATAGGCAATGTCGGACAGCGTGTCGAGATCGGGCACGTCTCCGACCTTTGTCTCCGGCTTCTTCTTCTTCAGTTCTTTGGCCTTTGCAATTTCGTGGGTGGGACTGTAGTTGACATCGAATATGAAGGCGCCCGAGTAGGGGTTTGCGACATTCTTATACGATCCCTCCGACGGCTGATGCAGGAGAGAGAACATGGTCAGCGGCGTTGTGTCAGGCTAGGTTCGTACCAAGTAATAGGATCTCTCAATAGGCGTATACTACACTATATAACTATTCAAACTTACCTTTCCCCTTACTTAGCTATAGCTCCACACCTATATTTAAGCCTTATACTACTAGAATATCTATTATTCCGGTAACTAAAACTAGTATATAGGGGCTCTAGTACCCCCCTAATACCCCCCCTCTCTTCTATAGCCTAACATAATCCCCCTTCCTAGAAGTCTTATCCTCAGGACCTAACTACTAAGATATTAGTATAAATTAGCAGCTTTCTACTAGCCCCCTAGTATCCCTCTTTAGTTAAGACTTAAATATCTATTCTAAGTTTTATATTTTAACTTCCTAATATTAAGTCCTAGCTAATATTAGCCTCCTAAGATATATTCTAACTATAGCTATATTCTAGTTAATTTAGGGTTCCTATATAAAATAGCTAGTCTTTTTTAGTTATAGAAATACTAGAAAAGTTTCTTCCTCACTCCTAACTATAAAGACTTTCCTATTTACTATAATTATAATATCTCTTCTCTTATAGAAACTATACTAAACCTCCCCTAATAATAACCTATAAATCTCCTATTCTTACTTATTCTATAGAATACTATTTTTACTAGCTAGTCTAAAGCTATATATACTTTATAATTTTTTTAACCCTAGAAACTAATATTATTCTTTTTACTATTCCTATTATTCTCCCCTAGTAACTTATAAATAACTTTTTAGTTATTAATTTTGCTATCTTCTACCCTAAAAAAACCTTTAACTATTTTCAACTAAGAGAAAGCCTTTTTTATTATTTAAATTTTCAATCTTATGTATAGGTTAACCTCATTTTCTCCTTTATTAACAACTTTATTTCTAGATTATCAAAAATAATAATAATAATAATATAATATTTACCCCTAGTACCCCCCTTACCCCTATTCCCCCTACCCCTATTCCCCCTACTCCGCATCCCCCTACTCTTACTCCTACTAGAAAAGGAGCTACTACTACGAAGAAAGGAGCTACTAAGGTATCACACGCTACTCATATATAGGCGAACAATAGCAATAATAATAATAACAGTACCAAGTACCTAGTCCCCTACTACTACTACTTCTACTTTATAGTAGTTTAGAAACTTTCTAGTACTACCCTACTACCCCCTATTTACAACGAGACTACTAATACATTCTACTACTTCCCTTTTCCTATTTCTACTAACTATTTTAAGTATTAGTAATAAGTATTATTATTATACTACTATATATAGTAAAAAGTATATTTTAATATACTCCTATCCCTCTTTCTATAAGCTGCTCCTATAGCTATAAAGCATTTTCTAATATCTCCCTAAGCTACTTGTATTACTACCCCTACTACCCTTACCCTCTACTATCTTTTTAAAGAATTTTTAACTAAACCTAACCCCGCTACTACTACTCACAACTATAAGATACATATACTACCTATATCCCCTAGTACCCCCCTATTAACTACTATTATAGGAAGATCTCAAGAAAACCTAGATTATAGCTAGGAAAGCCCTCTAGGCTAAGGCCTCTCGCATTAATAAATCTAATACTAAGTATAAAACTAAGGACGAAGAAACCAAGTAAATAGTTTATAAGCACTAACTCGCAGCTACCAAAGCCATAGCTACTACTACCTCACACTATAACCAGCTCCTAAAGTAGGGTTTATAAGCTACTACTACCCTCTAGTAAACATAGGAGGATTATACTTATACTATTAAGGTATAGACCTGCGTTATTATAAATTTCTCTGCTGCTTTTTTAGAATAGTTATCAATTTATTCCTGTATTATAAATACCCCTTTACCCCTCTAATACCCCTCTAGTACCCCCCTCTTACTAATAATATCTTCCTAGTATACAGATATTCTCGATTCCCGCTCCCCAACCCCTAAGGCTAACAAAGAAGGTAATAATAACAACGAAGGTAATAATGAGGGTAATAATAGTAATAATAATAATAATAAATAATCTAATATTCCCCTAGTTTTCCCCTATTCCCCCCCCAATACCCCACAATCCCTTCAGGGATAAATTACTATCTTTTTTATCACGTTTTTTTCATTTAGCCTTTAGGCTAATATAAGTTTCCTAGCCCGTATTACTAATAACCTATACTTATTATTCCCCTTATAATCTATTAGTAATACCCAGGAAACCCTCCTTATACTCTAACCTTAACTCTAATAATATATTTTACTAAAATTCCTACAAATTTTCTTCTATCCTATACTTTTTCTACTTAACTAAATATTAATAGTTTCTCTATAGTCCTTTATAATCTACTATATAATTAACTTTATAAATATTATTTCTTAAATCTTTAATAAAGACTACCTAAAGCTCTAGTAAATTACCCTTATATTTCTCTAATTATAATAAAGAGAAAATATTATAAATCCTATATTTCTTATTTAAATCAAGCTTAAATACTTAACTCCTATTAACTACTTATACTACCCTAAATAGTCCTAAGTATTTATTAGATAACTTTTTAGCTAATTACTTTTACTAAATATTTTTCATAGATAATAATATATAATCGCTAACTTTAAAATCTAATTACTTTCTTCTTTTATTATACCACTTTATATAACCTTTATTTACTTCCTCTAATAAAACCTTTAGCTACTATTAATATAACTAGAAGTATCTTACCTTCTCCTCTACTATTAAAACAGCTTTAAGTTTTACATTTTTAAGAAAACTATTATGAAATCCCCTTAACGAGTAACCTATTAAGGCGTCTGCCGGTATAACCCTAGTAGTACTATAGACTAAAATATTATAAACGAATTTAGCTATAAGTAACTACTTTACCTAATTATCTTAATTAAAGTTAACTACTACTCTTAGGAAATACTCTATATTTTAGTTTTACTATTCTGTTTAACTATTAGTTTACAGATGATAAACTATACTTAACTTCCTCTTAATAACTAGCAAATAAACTACTAGTACCTAAAACCTACTTATAAATAGTAAACTTCTATTAGATATAATAGTCTAAGGAACTCTATACTTAAAAAGCACATTATTCACTAATAGAGCCGCTAGCTTATCCGCTATTAAAGACTTTTTTATTAGTAAATAAAACACATACTTTGTAAATTAATCTACTATTACTAGTATACTATCATAAGTTTTCCCTAAAAATCTAACTAACTTAAGTAATTTAGTAATAAAGTCTATACTAATATATTACTATAAGCTAGTAAGCACTAGTAGAAGTACTAACTTGCTATATAAGAAGTAGTATCAAGGCTTTAACTACTAGTATATTACGTACTATAATATATATTCTTTAATATCTTTCCTCATCAACTTCTACTAGTATATTTAGCCTAACCTCTTAAGTATTTTAGTAATACCTAGGTAGCCCCCTAGAAACTTATTATAGAATACTATTAATAAGTTAATCTAAAATTAATATCTATCTAGGATAACTAGTTTACCCTAGAATCTTACTCTTCTTTCTTTATTAATAGACTAACTATTACCCCTTTAGTATAACCCCTCTTTTCCCCTAGTAATAGCCCCCCTCTATACTTCTTAAATTTCTTCTTCTAATATCTTTTATAGTTTTTCTAGAATAATATCTTCTAGGTTTACCTATAATTCTTAGCCCTAGAGGGATACTACTACTACCCTATCTAGGAATCAGTTTAAGAAGTCTTCTAGAAAAATACTCCTAACTCCTTAGGTTTTTCCCTCTATAAATTAATAATCTAGCTATCTTAATAAACTATCTACTAAATTTTATTTCCCTAGCTAGTAGTTAATAATATAATCAAATAATAATATATCTTAGAAGAATCTTACCTACTAGCTATTAAACTAAAACTTCACTACTAAGTACTAGTAACTTAGATAATCAGTAATAAAAATAACTTTATACTATAAGTATAAAAAGTAATACTTCTATATAAATACTACTTCACAAATAATTAATAGTTTAGTTTCTAGTATACTATATTTTAATTCTACTCTTTTTAACTTCCTCGAAAAATAAACTAGTAATTACTACTATCCCTCTTCTAACTAGGTAACTACTACTCCTATAATAAAATTAGAAGTATCTATTTCTATATAAATCAGAAAAACTAAGTTAAAATATTATAAGATTAATACTTAAGTAAATTTATTTTATAGATCTTTAAAAGCCTCGATTACCTTAAAAATTATTATATCTTCCCCTTTTACTTACTTAATTAACTAATTAGTACGAAGGGCTAGGCCTAAATTATAATTCAGCTATAAAAAATATAAATACTATTTATTTAGAACTAAGGAGTAAAAGAGAAGTTCTCGCGAAAGGCGTGAAAAGTCTATTTAAAAGTAGTACTAGGGGCTTACTAGTAGCTTACTAGTACCTGACTTCTTAGGTATAGTTATCGGGACTCAAGCAGAGCCGGAGTCAGCT